>PVKS010023157.1:0-32761 GCA_004027875.1 Aplodontia rufa
AGATGGAGGAACTGGCCTGGGGGGTCACACAGCTGGAGCCCTATAGCCCAGAAAACGGTGGAATCTGCATTTCCCCACCTACCTGCTACAGATTCCCCACTGGAAGGAGCCTGCAGGAGGCTGGATGGACCTTTGGAATGCAGGAATGCAGTGGTGGGTCTCACTGCAGGTGGTCTGCTGCTCTGTCAGATGCAAAAGGAGAGGAAGAAGGGAAAGGGACAGCCCCTCCTGGATTTGGGATTTTAGTCTTGATTCTGCAAGCTTCTAGTTCCCAGGCAAGTGGCTTAATTGCTGGGATCCTGTGTTTCTTCATCAGTAATCAATCCAGTTGGCAAAGGCAAATGAGATCCTGTTTGTAAAGGCGACTCAGGACTCTGGTGTCCATGTACACACAGGTGCTTCTTGCAGGATGCCAGTGGTTGGTGCCTGAGCAAGAGGCTGCGTGGAGAAGCCACAGCAAATCCTTTCGGAGGGATTCAGCACCTGGGGTTGCACACTGTGCATTTGCTCTTCTGAAATTCTTAATAATCTGATCTTTGAATTTGTGTTTTGTAAGGTGCTGGGACAGTGAGCATGTCAGCATGGTGTTTGTGCTGTGCCTGATGTCAAAGTGATGTGGAGTTTTTGAGATGAGGCCGGATTCTCTGCTCCTGCTGGCAAATGGAGTCTGGGCTGACTACAGATTCCAGTAGCCAAAATAGCCCACTTCTAGTTTTTGCAGCCATTCCCAGTTAAAACCGGGAATTTGGGCTGGCTGCAGGTGTCTGCAGCCGAAATAGTGTTAGCAGCTCCCCAGCTAAAAGCTGGATGTTGCAGCTCTTGGTGTGGTGGAAATTCATCCTGGGAATTCTGTGCCAATCTTTTGGGTCCTTGTCTCATGAATTTGAAGAATAAAATCCAAGGACAACCACGGAAGGGGGAGTAAAAGGAGTAGGATTTATTTAGGAAGAAGAGCAGAGACTCTGCAAGGCGGAGGGGCACCTGGAAGCAGGACACCATCTAATGGAGGTTAGGCCAGGGGTTATATTGATTTGGGGTATGAACATAATTAACATTCATGCAAAGCAGGCATTGAGAAATGGATCCACATCATTGGTTGAACCCTATGCAAAGCAGGCATTGAAACTTAGTACCAAAGTCATTGGTTATAATCTATGCAAAACAGGTTTGAAACTCGTCAAGAACACCACTGGTTAAAATCTATGTAAAACAAAAGGTGGCAAATACTTCCTAGTTCCCACCTGTGACCACCCCCATCTCTTAGTTGGGACAAAGTTCAGCCTCAAGGTCTTTTTGCATTTGAAGGCCCTGCATGTGCCCTGTCAATCACTCTTTACCAGCTAGCTCTTAGAGGGGGCCCTTTATCCTGACTACCTAGCCATTTTACTATCTCTTCTAAAATTGTATCAAAAGGGTGGCCCTGGTGCCTGTGTGACCTTGTGCCAGTCCTGCCTTGGGAAGTCTGGCATGAAATAGCAAATATAAACTGCTACAGCAGGTGGACAGGTCTGGGGAGAGACCATGGAAAGGAAAAAGCCTTTTCCCTCCTTTCCACAAAAAAGACCCCACACCTGCATTTTCCATTGATTTTCACGGATTAGGCAGCTGGGGGGGGGCCTTGATTACTCTGGATCTGGGTGAGGCCTGACAGGTAGGAAAGGTTGATGATTTTTGTACAGCTGGACCTGTAGTTAGTCAGGGATGGGATTTTACTGTGACTGCTGGTAAGCTTAGTACTTCTATTGTGTGTACCTCTCCCTGCCACCTCCCCTGGAGCCCTATGGGCATTGGGGCCATTGTGAGGTCAGCCACTCTCAGGAGCTTCTCAGAAGTGTGAACCCTGAGGCTGACATTTGCAATCTCTGGTGCCCTAAACAGCACATTTAGAGGTCCTGCCTGACACCAGGGACAGCTACATCAGAGATCCTTTGGGACTGTAAATGACATTGACTGCATTATGTGGTAAATGGAAACAAACAGATGATCCTGCAGTCCAAGCTCTGTGAGACTCCAGCCACACATGGCAGTGAAATTTATGGTCCTAAAGAATAAATTTTCCACAGTACCAGGAAGCTAACCTACAACTAAAACTCAGGAGAGCCAGGGGCATGTGTGGGGAAGAAGAGGGAAAGGGTAGGCTCCTCTGGACTACCGTGCCCACCACAAATTGTAGGGCGTCCATCTGTCTTAGTTTACTCAGGCTGTTGTAACAAAAATACTACAGACTGAGTGGCTTAAATAGCACAGCTTTCTGAGACATTTATTTATCAGTTTTGGAGGCTGCAAGTCCAAGATCCAGGTACTGGAAGATTCCATTCATAGTAGGGTTCTTTTCCTGATTTGTGAGTGGTTGCCTTTTTCCAGATTCTGTGTCTCTTCATATAAGGGCACTAGTCCCAGTCATGAGGGCCTATGCCCTGAGTCACCTGCCAAACCCATTTCCAAACACCATCATTTTGGGGTTAGGGATTCCACATGGAAAGTTCTGGGGTGGAGCACAGACATTAGCACAAGCCTTATAGTATCTGTCCCCCAGGGGACAATGGCAGTCTGGAGAGTGGAATCTGTTGAGTGGAGACCTGGGATGTTGCTGAGCTCCTATAGTGCATAGGATAGCCCCCAGCACAGAGCAATGTCACCAGTACTGGGGGTGACTTTGGGGTAGTTTTCTTGATGAGGTAGAGGGAATGTCACATTGTGTCCCCATTCTCTTAACAATGTCTGTTGGGATGAACTGTTTCCAGTTTATAAGAGAACAGAATAAAAATAGGAACTCCAGGACACCCCATTAGCAGAGACATGGTGAGAGGGCACTGTCCTGTGAGTTGAGGTTTGCAGAAATGCACTCATGGTAGGGGTCTCAAGGCTCAAAGGCAGCAAACACCCTCCTGTCCTAAGATGCCCCTGCTCAGTTGCCTGTAGGTTTGCTTCATGTGTCTCATCTTTCCTGCTCTTTCCCTCCCTCTCTGACAGCTCTTGCATCGGTCCTGTTCCCTGGGTGTGGCTCTGGCCTCTACTGCATGGATGTTCTCTACATCCTTCTCTGTATCCTGTTTGGTCTGGGGTTCTGAGCCCCTGCCCTGGACTGTGTACACAGACCTGTGGGGCTCCCCAAGTCCAGCCCTGCTCTCCCAGGCTCCTAGAGATGCTGACCACTTCCCACATGAATGTGTAACAGGAGCCTTTCTAACAAAGTGGAAGGCCCAGTTTCCTACCAGTGACCCCTGTCTGTTCACTTGCTGTTTGTCTCCCTCTCTCAACCCTGTGTATCTACATCTAACCAGGCCCTGTAGGGCAGGTGGACACAGAATGGTAGCATAAGACCCTCTGTTTGAAGAACAGGATGGAAGGCTTTCCTGATGTGGTCTCCCCACCTGCTGTGGGGTTTTCTATTAGCTGTTCAACATCACTCTCTTGAACCCAACACACTAATGGGGAGGGCATCCAAGACACTGCTGGTGGCTGTAGGGGTAAGGGGACCAGGGATGATGTGTGAGAATCTCTCAGTGCTAGAAGGCAAGTGGTACCATGTGTGAGCTAAGGCTGTGAGCTCCAGTGGCTGTCCTCAGTTCTCCCTCTCCACCCACCTCAGCTGCCAAACCAGCTTACCTACTTGCTCTCTAGTCATTCTCTGCATGGCTACAAGGTGCATATCCTCAAACCAGGTTATAATCTTGTCCCATTTGCTCTTACAAACTCACAAGATGAAAATTCACTGGTTTGTCTTTGAAACCTACACGCTGCTCCCTGCCCCAGCCCAGCATTTCACCTCAGATTTCTGCAAGCTGTGTCTTGGACACCACAGGGACCCAGGCTGGGCTTTGGGCCTCCACCTCCTGCCCATGTGTAAGCCACCTCCTTCTTTTCTCTCTCAGTTCTGGCATTGTGTCCACAACTGAGGCCAGCTCAGCCTCACCTCTTCCCTGGGGCTACCCTTATTATCTTGGATTCGCTTCTCTTCTCCCCCTTTTTAAGGTATTTCTCTTCCTCCATTTTTTTAAATAGAGAATCAGTTTTATTTAGTTTTGCATGTGGCCTTTGGTGCTCTGATACTTCATTGTGTACATGGTGCTGGGGTTTGAACCTGCATCCTTATGCATGCGAGGCAAGTGCCGTAACCGTTGAGCGGCTGCTCCAGCCCCCCTCCTTCATTTTTAACATACCCCAGGACATGTCTGAGCATCCCTGTGGGGACTTTTTGAGATGGTCTCCATAAAATCCATGTGTAATCTTGTTTGAGATGTTTATTTACTTCCTTCTCAGCTCAGCCTACTGAGAATCAGAGTGGCTGCCCCTTACGTAAGAGAGTCACATGCTGCTTAGAGGCAGTGCCACAGTGACAAAAGATCTAAACATGGGTATGAAATGAGCTTTTGGACACCTGCATAAACTCAGCTCAGCACATTTCTTCATGTTCTTTAAATGGGGATATAATGCTCTTCTAAGAGAATCATGTCCTGTGCTGCTTAAGCTGGCCAGCACCCCACCAATTCCTCCAACACATTTGAAGTCAGAAGTGTCAGAGTACATGGTGTCAAAGAAAAATATGATTAAGAAGCAAATGTTTATTTTAATTCAGAAATTTATTTGTTGAACAATCAAACAAGAGAAGCAAATGTTTTAATGCAAATCACTGGTAGGGGGGACACAAGTAGTGAATGCAGACTACAGTTGGAGTTGCCTTGGAGCCCAGCCGGGTCTTGCTACTGGGTGTCTGGGAGCCGGCATGCTCGGCTTTCTTGGAGTGAGGGTGGGCTTCCAGCAGGCAGCTGATCAGAGCACACAGGCATTTCCTCATCTCAACAGATTGGCAAATGGACACATCTAAAGCTTGTAGATGAAATGGAGTGGAAGAAAAAACATCCTCTTCCTTCCTTGTTTCCGGAGTCTGTGGGCCACAATGCAACATCTCCAGAATCTACGCAGCCCAAATTGAGGCCAGGAGGGTCCTGAACCCCTTTGAAAGGACAGGTAGATAATGAAATAATCTTGTGACCGTGTCTGAGCAGCTCCAGGGATTTCATGATGTGAAACCATCACTGGCTGAATTTGATTGCATTTTTTAGTTGGGTTTTGTCTCTGCGTGTCACTATGGCTGTGCCTGTTCATGTGTCAGGATAACTGGTGAGTGGCTAGCATGTCCTTGACTCCCTCTTGACCCTCCTGGCATCTGCAGGGATATATATATATATATATATATATAATCATTCCTACATAGCAGAGGCAGCATAGGGCCTGGCCCTGTGATCCTGGGTTCTGGGAAAACAACTAGCACATAGCTTCGAGTGAATGCTTTTTCTCCCTAAGCCTCAGTTTCTTCATCCGGAAAGGCCACACAACAGTACCTGCCTCTGGAGCTGTTGATGGCCCTTTCCCAACTCAGTGCAGTTCTTGGGGTTGTATGAATATTTCTGTGACGGGGAAGAGAGCACCCATTCCTGGAGAGAGGCCAAACCTCATTTTCACTCTTTGTTGCAGAATTCATAGAATGAACAACTGCTTGGCTCATTAACACAGTTTTTAGTCCCAGCAGGAATATTTTAGAGTGTAGGTTACGTGGAGGAAATGAAGACACGATTTACTGTGGCGTGTACTGGGAGCTCCATCTTATCCTAACACAGGTCTCAGGGACACAGGGCTGGCCATGTGCTGCAGCAATAAGAAGGGAGGAGGCTCCTGGGCCCATAGAAGCTCCATCCAGCCTGGAGCATTGTCCCCACTCACACCCACTTGCCTGCAGCAGCTGCCGCCAACCCAGTGGGATGCTTTGCCTTCAAGACAGGGTGGTGCAGGGCCGGGGCCTCCTCAGAGAGCAGAAGGACAATGTCTGATTGCTGTAATTAAGAGGCTGTGAGTGGCTTCCTTGGTGGACGCTGCAGACAGTGGCGTGAGTGTAGAAGAGCTTTCTGGGCATTAGCGCTGCCCTGAGGTGAGATGGATGGCCCAGGGAGGGGTGCTTTGGCATCCCCATGAGTGAGCCCTGTGAGTGAGTGAGCCACAACCAGGCAGCCACTGTATCTCTACCAGAGTCAGGTTCCTGAAGTTGCTTTACTGTTTGGAAGTCTCATGGTTCCTTGTTGCCCCTGTGTTTGGGGCCTGGAGGACTGTCTGTGTTCTGTCCATTCTGTTTCATGGGACACTATTTCTTTCACTTCCCCTTTGGTATGATAGCCATAATGGCTTTCTGTTCCCTTTGCACCCCATACTTTCCACTCTTGCAGCCCCAGATCCCCTTCTGCCCACCCCAAAACACAAGTGTCACCGCCACATCCTCCATGATTCTGACCCTGACCCTTTTATCCTACACTCACCTGTACTTCTGGAGTATGTCCTTTCTCATGTGGGTGCTTCACTCCACCTCCACCATATCTTGTTCCTTTTGTGGCTTAGAAGCCTCTTGGGGATAAGGCACTTATGTATACTGTTGCAGCCACCAGGCCTCCCTACAAAGTGCCCACCCAGCTCTGCAGTGTTCACCAAGAGTCTCTGGGTGCAAAACAGAATATTCTGCATTTATCTTTTGCAAAGAACCTGAATTTTTAGTGCTTTCCAGATGTTGTTATGAACAGTCTTAAAGGAGGAGAAAAAAACAAAGACTCTGGCTAATTCCTGGATCCTCTTAAATTCAACCATTACTTTTGCCACATTTGCTTTTTCCTTCGGTCTGTCTATCTTGGGTGAACCAAGTGTGTTTTGCAGTTGTCACATTATTTCATCCTGGGTAATTCAGCATACGTTCCTGAAAAATAAGGGCATTCTTTTATAGTACTATTATTCTGCCCAAGAGAGCTATAAGAATTTCCTAATCTGATCTATCAAATCAATATCAAATACCAGTCCACTTGAAGTTGCCTTAGTTTTCCCCTGAAAACCTTTTGTGCCCTGGTTGCTTTAGATTTTATTTCTTTAATCTCTCTTATTCTAGACTAGGGTTTCTCAGCAGCACTACTATTCAAATATGCACATAAAGGTACGGATGGTCCCCAACCTATGATGGTTCAACTTAGGATTTTTCAGCCCTATGATGATGTAAAAGTGGCGAGCATTTAGTAGAAACAGTGCTTTGAATTTTGGATTTGGATATTTCCCCAGGCTATTGATATGCAGTACAACTCTGTCTTGATGCTGGGCAGTGGCAGCGAGCCACAGCTCCACATCAGCCACATCAGCCACACAGCCTTGAGGGGAAACGATGACAGCACTCTAGAGTGCTGTGCTGCTGGGTGAGGTGTGCATGGGTTGGGCGGTCTGTTCATTTTTGACTGATGATGCATTCAGCTTATAACACGCTTATGAGGATGTGACCCCATGGTCAGTTGAGGAGCATCTGTAAGTGCTGAGCTGCATTGCCCCTGGCCCCTACCCTGCCAGCAGCACCGCCTGTCCCCCCACCTGAGGTTGTTATACCCAAACCTCCCCCACACATTGTCAAGTGTCCCCAACAGGCACATTTACTCTGCTTGAGAACCACTGCTTTAGAACAGTCTTCTAAGCTTTTTTTTTCCCCCAAGTATTAACCCCTTAGAAGAGAACCAGGCCAGTTATTTTGTAAAATGTCTCATTTTCTGGATTTGTTAGATTATTTCTTAGTGGTGCCACTAAACTTATTTCTCAACTTCTTGTATTTTCTGTAAAGTGGAAGTGGGGTCTGAAATAAACGCTTTATTGTATTCCAGTTCAATAATTTTAGAAGTCTGTCTTTAAATGTAGAATACCCAATGCTCTCACCCAAATAAATTCTGGAGGTGGAGAATGGTTTCTTAAAAGGGAGGAGGCTACATGTGAGATGCTTGGAGTGGTGAAAGAGCTGACCCTCTGTCAGCTAGCAGAAAGGTAGCCTGGCACCCTGCTGTGTGGCCTTCCTAATTGCAGGTAAGGCAGCTGGGAGGGTTGGAGGTGGAAGCACTCTGTGTGTGTGTGTGTGTGTGTGTGTGTATGTGTGTGTGCATGTGTGTTTCTGCACGCATGTGCACTTAGCACTCCTCAGCCTCTAGTTGAAATTTTCTTCAAGAGGAAAGTTCATTGGTGGAGGCAGTGGTAGAGGTAGTCATGTATGGTCTTTTACACGATAAAAATGCTTTGGGGGAACATCCTAAGTGTATATGAACATCTCATGAAGACAATAAAAAGGTACTGAAGGGGGCTGGAGTGGTGGCTCAGTGGTTACAGCGCTTGCCTGGCACGTGCAAATACATGAGTTTGAACCCCAGCACCACGTACACAGCGAAGTATCCGAGCAAAGAAAGCCACGTGAAAAACTAAATAAAATTGATTCTCTCTCTCTCTCTCTCTCTCTCTCTCACTGTCCCTCTTAAAGAGAGAGGGACAGTGAGAGAGAGAGATTGAAGGACAAAAAAAAAAAAGAAAAAATAAATTTTCTCCTTTCTGCTTCTCCGGTTTTTCCACAGAAATCAATTGCAGGGTATGAATTATTTGTTAATTTTTAAAAGTAGATGTGTGTGTGTCTCAGCTTCATGCCATACTGGGACATATGACATACACTTTTTGTTAAGTGCTTGAAGGCCCAGCAGCAGTTGGAGAGCCACTTGGTGAACTGTCATGTATACCCTGAGATTGCCATTTGGCCTTCCATGGTGGCGCTTTGGTGTCTCAGGAACTGCAAGTGTGTAAATGGGCAGTCCAAGCCAGCCCTCACACTCCACAGAGTCTGGTGGGCATGGCAGGTATTTTTAACTATGGTCATTTGCTATCCCTGCATTAATTATCGAGGTTAATTGAGATTTTTTTCCCCAGCACCCTTTCTTTCTAGCTGTGGTCTGTAAGCTTGCATTTGGATCAGTACATCTGTTTTGTGGCTGATGAAATCCACGTTGGCATGCCTATATTGGGCTGAGCTCTGCATCTTCAAGAGGTGAAGGTGGTAAATGAACCTTTGGGCACCTGAGGCAGAACCTGTCCTGGCTCATTTGGAGGAAAGGACTGGTGAAGCTGTGTGGCTGTGAAAAGGGCCGATGTAGCTGCATGTGCTCAGGATGGGTGATAAACTGAGGGTGAGGCTGCAATGACGATAGAAGCCTGGGTACCATATTTTATAATTATGTTGTCATCTTTTGTAAACAGAGCTGTCTGTTTATAGCAGTTCATTTTTATGAGCTATGATGATTAGTTCTAGATAATTTTTGGTATATGATAATTATTAGAGTAAGTTGTGTCTGATCAAATAAAGGATTTGTCTCTAATTTATGCCGATTTAAAGATATCTTCTATGTTCTCTTTGTCTCTGGGGGAGGCAAGCAGGTTGCCATGGAGACGACATAAGGAAAAATGACAGGCAAGAAAGCTTAGCAGTTTCGGTTTTGGAAATATTTGTGATGTAGGTAATTATATATAAAATAATGTTATGTAGCAGAGCCATCTGCCTTTGGAAAGATGTGTGTCATTGATTTTACTGTAAAACAGTGTTTCTGTTAGTACCACAATTTTTGTTGTTTTGCATTTGTGTGTTATTAGAATATCAAAATTGTGGATGATAAAGATGCAACAGAGCCCTAAAATTGTTTCCAGGGGTGTATTGCTGAATGATGTCATGTGGCTCCTAGAGAATTTGGAAAGCTATTTTCACTTGGAAACAAAACATTTGTGTAGGAAGACTTCCCTGAGACTAAGATGAGTATTTAACCTTGTAAATAACTAAAATCACCTCTACTCTGGTTAATAATAACTGTTTTTGATCAGTTTTAATGGCACCATTTTATTATCTCCTTTTTAAAAAATTTAATTATATCTCATATTGTTTGGGGACCAGTTTAACAATTGACACCTATTTCCCTTTTATTTTCCCAGGCCTCAGTTAATTTTGTTCTCCTTTGGAAATTTTTGTCTTATACATATGCAGTTGAAGATCTTTCTTTCCTCCATTTTAGGATTCTGATGAGATTTAATGGGAAACAGAAACTTCAGCGCGGCACTTATTCAGTTTAACAGGTCAGCACATATTTGAGTGCCCATGTTAGGCATTATGTAGATGGACATGCTGCTGCTTCCAGGAAGTTCAGTATGTTCAAGCTCTGCTAAGACATTGTTTATTTTGGTGTGTAAGTTGTTCCATAAACAGCCAAAGTTTTAGTTCATATCTCTCTCTTCTCTTTTTTTTCTTTTCTGTGCTGGGGATCAAACCCAGGGTCTCATGAATGCTAGGCAAGGGCTCTACTACTGAGCCACAAACCATCTCTAGTTTACATCTGAATGTGGTGGATGCAGGATGATTGCACATCTGTGGACATTCCTGCCACCTGGAGATGGAGCATACCCTGCCTCCTCTGAGCTGAGCTCCGTGGCTGCTCTGACCAAGAGAACACAGCAGAAGTCACTTTGCCAATTTCTGGGCCTCCTGGGTTTTCAGATTCTCAGTTTAATAAATTTGTGTCAATCTGTCAAACTCAGAGTCTCTTGGAACATTTGCACTTGGAATCCAGCCATCATGTGAAGAAGAGCAAGCAGCCCTGTGGGAAGGCCTGTGTCTGCTGAGTCCCATGTGGGTGACTTCCTAGAGTAGAAACCTCCAGCCCTAATCCAACCTCTCTGCTGTTTTCATGTGGAGAAATATGAGATGAGCTGTGTCCATGAAGCTCTGTTCAGGTTGCCTGTTTATAGGACTGAAGTGTAGTTTAGTGGTAGAGCACTTGCCTAGCATGCATGAGATACTAGGTTTGGTCCCCAGTACTACAAAAAAAGAAAATAGAGGGATGGGAGAAGAAAAGAAAGGTTGCATATTTGTAAGCCATCAGGTTACTGTGCTTAACCACTGAGTTATATCCCCAGGGACAGGGTCTTGCTAATGTTGCTTAGGGCCTTGCTAAATTGTTGAGGCTGGCTTTGAACTTGTGATCCTCCTGCCTCAGCTTCCTGAGCTGCTGGTGTTTTTGATGATGACGATGATGATGATGATGATGATGATGATGATTTAACCCTATCCTGTTGTCCTGGGAACATGCCAGTGTGAATCTCCTTGTTAGAGGAAGTGAGATCAAGGGATACTTGCCCAGGAAATCATGTGTTGAGTAGATGGCTCAAGGATGAGGTGTGTTTCCAGAAAAAGGCAAACTTGGAGTCCTTCTGTCTTTCTGACCTGCTGGAGCAGATCTTTAAAAAGGGTCTGTGGAGTGAATGTAGAAGGACTGCAGGATATGGACAGAGGTAAAATTGGCAGTGATGGCAGTAGGGTCTGTGCCCAGTGGGGGTTTAACATTGGCAGAATGCATTCTGAGTAAACAGAGCTGACCCCTGGTCACCCACACCAGTGTCCATACCTACAGGTGCCTCCAATTGAACCCACAACATTGCCCATCTTTTGCTAAATGTTCCAGGTTGAATAAGCTGTTTTTGTGGGCACAGCCAGCATTCTCAGTGTGCCAGTCTGGGATTCTGTGTTTTCTTGGCAACCTACATGGACACACTGAGCCCAGGCCTTCCGTGCATCTGAAACTTCTGTGCTGTGGACCGTTTGGGCATCTTGTTGTTCAGCTGAGGCCTGGTGAGCTAATGTCCTTTGGCATCATAACCTATTTCTTGTCTATATGAAAACTGTGAGGCATCAGATTTGGAAGTTCCCTCATACAGGGTCTTGACAATGCGGGAGGTTTTGGTGATCATGGATGACTAAGTTTTATTGGGTTCAGTGGTGTGATGGCAAATATTTAACTGTTAACTTTTTGGGGAAACAAAAAGCTTTGTTAGTATTTGCCAGTTCCTAGTGTGTAAATACTTTCACCCTGGCCAATTTCAGGCTACCAATGTGAGATGCTGGTAGGGACTTGAGCCAGATCCATGCTGACCGTGGGGGAAATGAGGATGGTATGGGGTGTGCTGTGTGGTGTCTTCATTATCTATTATCTACCAACTCAGGTTGGGGAAATTTTGCTTCCTGTGAGCTGTCTGTTCATAGCCCCTTTGGGGCTTAAACTGGCCTTTGTTTCAGGAGCTTTTAGTGAGAGTACATGCTTATTCAACTCATGTGTTTACTTTGTAGAATGACAAGTTGGATACTCCCATACTCCAAGATTTATTATTATTTCCTGTTGTAGTTAAACATCTATAATATAAAAATTACCATTTTTAGCTAGTCTAAAGTTATAGACCAGTTGTCATTGAGTACCTTCATGTTTTGTTTTGTTTTTAAAGAGAGAGGGACAATGTGAGAGAGAGAAAGAGAGAAACAATTCTTTATTTAATTTCTCATGTGGCCTTCGTTGCAACACCTAGTTGTGTATGTGGTGCTGGGGTTTGAACTCACGTACTTGCACATGCTGGGCAAGTGCCATAACCACCGAGCCACCACTCCAGCCCCTACCTTCATGTTTTGTAACCACCACTATTTCCAGGATGTTTTCATTCTTCCAAACAACTCTCTTCAATGGACAATGACTCTCCTTTCTCCTCTACCATCCCTTGGTGACCATCATTCTACTTTCTGTCTAATTTGACTACTCTGGGGACCTCATTTCCTGAAATCTTGGCATTGGACCTTTGTGACTGACTTATTTCACTCAGCATAATGTCCTCAAAGTTCATTTACATTAAAGCCTACATCAGCTTTTCTTTTATTTTTTAAGGCTGAATAATATTCCATTGTAGGGATGTGCCACATTTTATCTATGTATCTGTTGACATTTGGGTTGTTTCTACCTTTTGACTATTGTTAAAGTGCAACTGTGCCCATAGGTCTACACATATCTGAGTGCCTACTTTCAATTCGGAGAATGTGGTTAGAAGTGATTGTAATGGTTTGGGATATGAAGTGTTCCCCAAAAGCTCCCATGTTAATGTTCACATATGAAATGATTAGATTATGAAAAGCTGTAACCGAATCTATGGATTAATTTATTTGATGGGTTAATAATTTGGGAGGACTACTGTAGTGGGTGATAACTGTAGGCAGGTTGGGCTTGGCAGAAGGAGGTGGATTATCGGGGTGTGCCCTTGGGGATTATAACTTGTTCCCCTGGTGGCTTCTCTCTCTGCTTCCCTGCCACCAGGAGTGAAGCAACTTTCCTCCACTATGCTGTTGGGCTATGAAGCTCCACCCCATTTCAGATCCAGAGCAATGAAATTAGCCAACTACAGACTGAAACTCTGAAACTATGAGCCAAAATAAAATTTCCTCCACTAAGTAGCTCTTGTTGGATATTTTGGTTACAGTGATGACAAGCTGATTAACACATTGTTTCTAAATTTTTAATGTAACTGGTCTATGAAATCCCAAGTGGGAAAGAATTGGTCCTGTCTGAACTCCTCATTTTGTCTCTTGAGTATTGAGCCCAGAGAGACCACGTGCAGTTTTTTCCTTCTTTTTTTTTTTCTTTTTTTGGTGCCAGGTGTGCTTACCCACTGAACAACATCCCCAACCCCTTTTTTTTTTTTTTTTTTTTTTTTAAAGAGAGAGGGACAGTGAGAGAGACAGAGAAAGAGAGAAACAACTTTATTTAGTTTTTCACATGGCTTTAGTTGCTACAACACTCAGTTGTGTACGTGGTGCTGGGGTTTGAACCCGGGTCCTCGTGCTTGCCAGGCAAGCACCGAAACCACTGAGCCACCACTCCAGCCCCATCCCCAACCCCTTTTAATTTTTTATTTTGAGACAGGATCTTGCTAAGTTGCTTACAGCCTAAGTTGGTAAGACTGGCTTTGAACTCATGATCCTCCTGCCTCACCCTCCCAAGCTGCTGGAATTATAGTTGTGCATCATCAAGCCCAGCTCCGTGTGCAGTTTTGAAGGTTGCTCAGTTAATGAGTAGCATGGTGGAGACTGGAATGCATGTCCCTGAGGGACAGGGTAGGCTGGAATAATACCAGCTGAACAATCAGATGGTACATCTGAGGTGTCACAGAGCTTAGAGCAAATGGCCCTGCAGATGAGGGCTTTATCCCCACTTAGGGAAGTACCCAGGCTGAGGCTAGGCCTGCAAAAGTAGGGAAATGTGTCTGATGAGCCCCTTCCAGGGTGGAGACACAGCTGGAGGTTGGGTTTTCCTATCATGCTTCTCTTTTGGTTCAGCTGGGGAGAGACTGTGAGTCAATTGACTGCTCCTCTGGCAAGAAGAGCCCATTTTTAAAGTATGAGTCACTATGAAACATGACTTTTGAAATTTAAAAATCTATTTACAAACCCTAGGTGAGAATTTTTTTTTTTTTTAATTGAAGAGGAGAGAAACAACACTGCACTTCACACAAGATAGAACAACTGCTCACCTTCTTGGCCCTCCTTCAGGGCTCATCTAGATTTGATGGGATGGCTGGAGTACTTGCATGCTGGGCTCAGCCCCAGGGCGAGTGCTGACGGCTCTTGAGTCCATTTGGTTTTGCTCTGGAAGAGCACATCTTTTGGTGAATAAACCCATTTATGTGTGTCTTTGGGGCCACTGAAGAAAACTTGACTTGCAGAATTAAGTGCAATTAAAGGAGAAGTTAGCTTGACCCGTGGCCTGCTGCTGATGGGGGCTGCTTCTTGGCCGGGCAAGAGCTGAGGAGAGCCTCGCCATTGGTAGCGAACATTGGTTGCATGCCTTGGGTTTTGTTTTGTTTTGTTTTGTTTTTAAAGATAGAGGGAGAGAGAAAGAGAGAGAATCAATTTTATCCAGTTTTTCATGTGGCTTTTAGTTGCTCCGAGACTTCATTATGTATGTGGTGCTGGGGTTTGAACTCTCGTACTCATGCATGCCAGGCAAGCGCTGTAACCGCTGAGCCACCGCTTCAGCCCTGTTTAGCATTTTTTATTAATATGCTGGAAGCCACAGTAAACAGACATTTACTGAAATTCACAGATGATGCTCAATAGGGAGATGTTATAAACAGCAGTAACAGTGATGGAGAGCCCTGGAGAGGTTAGAAATACTGGGAGGAAACACCATGGGGCTTGTCTAGGAAGAGCACAAGGACACACCCAGACCTGAGGGGAGAAGCCAGCTTGCACATTTATTTATCTCATATGGATACCAGGAGAGCTTTGGGGCCACTACAGACAGATGAGAAATGAGTGGGGAACTCAGGATGGTGGGGAGTGTTAGACACAGTTTCTCTACATGTTAGCTCCCGCCCTGCCATCCCTTTCCAGAACCCTGAACATTAGCTCCACGGCATTCAATAAAGAATTTATCGAGCACTTGTTTGGTACAGTGGGGCTAGTGTACAAAAATTCCAGGGAGATTGATCTTGGAGAGGGCACAGCAGACCATCCATGTTGATGAGTAGCTTGGTTGGCACAGCCAGCTTGATGCTGGCAGAGTCTTGCCCTTTGGAAGGTTTCCATCTGATTTGTGGGGTACCAGGCCACTGTGCCTGACCTGGAATCTTTTTCCTCTTCTCCTTTACTCTCATATCCCTGAAAGTCCATGAAATATGGACAAGATGTAAACTGATATCTTCCTATAGGAAAAGGTAATATTGGTTGAGTAGGGTGAGAGGCTGTTTTCAGTTAAATTCTAATGTGTTCAGTTGTTTTAAGGGTAGGGGGCTGCTTTGATTGCTTTTAGCTGATTATAAATCGCAACTTAGCATGTCATTTAGAAGCCTTAAAATTAAAAAGATAGGTCTCAAAAGTGAGTGTGTTATGATCACTTTTATAAAGAGTGTTCCGTGGCTTAATTATAGCACTGAGGAGGCCTGGAGAAATGGGATTCAGCTGATGCACTTGCACAGCTGATATAGCAGGTGGGCACTGGAGGAATGGGTGGATTAGACACAACCTCTGCCTTCCGTGGATTGGAAGGAAAGATAATGAGAATATGGTGGATAGTAAAGCGGACACCTTTCTTCCTGGAGGAGGGGCCCCTGCACTGAGAGGTGTCTGGTGTAGGCAGGAAGGTAGGCATGGTGCTCTGAGCTAGCTGAGGACCCACCTGGGGGAGTGTCAGAGTTATCTGATGACATGGTCAAGTTCTTGGCTGCAAGTAATGAAAACCCACCAGAAAGTGCTTTCCACCATAAACGAACTCATTATCTCAATTGGTGAGGACTGTGGGAGTAGCTGGTCAAAGGGTTGACTCTGGGCTCAAAGACATCATTGGGATCCAGGCTCTTTCCTGCTCTGCCCTCCTGCTCCTTCAGTATGACAACACCGTGAGGTTATGTAGCCAGGCTTGTGTTGCCTGGTGAGAGTGCCAAATGATAGGAAAGATAGGCCAGGCTTCCTCAGTGCTTTCTCCTCTTATTAGGAAGAAAATATTCACACAGGTGGCCAGCACATGCCATCATGGCTATAGGACCTTCAAGAGAGTCCAGGGAAATGAGTATCTGCCATTAGCAACCACTGTCACCAGTGTTGAGCATACACCCTGAGCTGTGTGAGGGCTGCAGAAGTGCTTTGGGTACAGGCCAATCGTGGCCTCATAGACCATGCTAGGTAGCCTGGGATTTATCCTTCATCTTGAGTGGGAAGTCCTGGGATGGTTTAAATAGGGACGAGACTTGATCACTGTGGTCATGATGTAGTAGATGGGCTTAAAGGATGAGAGGATGCGTCTAGGTCTGAGATTAATAATCCTGGGGAGAAGATGTGCCTAATGGGGGTGGTAATGACAGATGGCAGAGGAGGTTGGCTGGTTGATCCCTTCAGGAGGATCAGACTTACTGGTTCCTGCAATAAGACTGGGTGATTGGTGGAATGTGGAGACAAGGGGAGGTGAGAAGTTTCCCATGAACTCCACTTCTGGTTTGAGGAAATGAGACAGAATGATAAAAGAACAGGAGAACAGGCAGGTGCATGTATGGAGAGAGAAGGGTGGTGTTGTGCATGAACTGTTTGGGATGTTTTATGAACACCAGTTGGGCTGTGGCCATCAGCACCTCTGAGCCATGAGATTGAGCCCTGCCTCTATGTGGGACATGAAGCTGACCCAAATAATGCCCAAATAATACTCCTCATGGTTCTGGGCCACCAGTGCCACCCATGACTTTAAGAGAAGAGCTTTTGTTTTTGGAAGAAAATTTACCATGGCATTCAGCTAGCCATGTAGCATCGTGGCTATGCTGCTATGACAATTCAGATGAGAGCTATGGCCTTTCCTTCCCAGTTCTTTTAATGTTGAAGTTCTAGACATTCTTTCGAGACTGCAAGGGGGCTCTTGGGAGATCCCTTCTTGATGAGGGGATATTCATCCTTGGATCCTGCACCCCTAGGTTCCCATGTGGGAAGTCCCTGTATGGACATGCCATGTCAGTAATCCCATGGAACTCTGGCAAGTGAGCCACAGACACCCCTTGACTTGAACTGCCTTCTGGTGGAGCCAGATCACAAATGTTCCCTCAGCCATCTCAGGGCTACTTTGGGGGCCTCTTGCTGTGCCCAACCTACCAAAAACCTCTTATAAAATTCTTGTGTCTTTGAGTCAAAGTCCTTCAATAGAGAGAGCTTAAAAACAACTGACTGAGTTACAAAGAATAAAATTTAAATATTTTAGGCTGGCAACCAGCTACTGAGAAAGAAGCAGGCTTCCCGAAGCTCTATACCCCATATCCTGGACTTGTCTTCTCTTTCTTGCCTCTCCTAAATGAGAGGGAGAGAGATGCTGGTTTCTTGTGTTTTCCTTTGCAGTCCTGGCTCCAGGCCCTCCTGGCCATCTGTGGGTTCTTGGCAGGCAGGCAGGCAGGCGTGCCTTGGTCCCCGCCTGGCCCTTATCACTCCATCAGAGCACAGTTCCCCTGGACCCATAGGAAGGGGCCCTCTGCTGACTACAGTTTTGCCTGCTGCACGGATGACTGCTAAAGGCAAAGGGTAGGTGAGGGCTGTGGCCAGGGACAGCATCCTTGACCTTGGGCTTTGGACTCGCTTCTCTTTGATCTGAGCTTGTGTCTGGTCTGGCTCAGATAGGCTGGGCTCTCTCCAGACAAGACTGAGTTGAGAGCTGCCTTCTTTGGCTTGTTCATGTATAGCTTATCTAATTTCCAATTTTAAAGGAAAAAAGGAAATGGGTAATTTTAATATCTATGGAAACAGGGGACCAGCAGAGAGTAGAACGATCCCTGATCTGATTCCAATCCCTGTGCACAAGAAGCACAGAGCTGGCCAGATAAGTCTAGAAGAACCTTGGCAATGTCTCAGTGGTCTCTAGGGTGTGTCTGTCTGTGTGTTAACATCTTAGACCAGGGAGTGCCTTGCCCCCACAGGCAGGAGGAACTCCTCTGAGGCCTGACACTAGGATTTTGATGGCCACAAAAGGCCATCTAGGACCTTCAGCCAGGAGCATGCTGAGGCCCTTTTCCCTGAGGGATTTTACCTGGTCTTGCATCTGCCTTTCCTCAGATGTGACTACCTCCTGAATTTGTTTTGATGGACCAGATGCTGCCAGACAGTGATGGGTGTGGCTGAGAGAAGGGGTGCAGTGTGGTGGTGACCACAGTGATTGGATATAGGCTTTGGAAACAGTTGAGGTGGAAAACTGCTTTACTCTCTTTTTCTACCCTGAAAAAAGTTCTGCAGGCTTCCCAGCTTTTTGAGGCATATGACAAGATGTAGAGTTTGAACTTGGGATCATTCCTATGGCACAGCACAAAAAAGGACATTATTTGAAATTTCCTTGGCTCTTTTCACCTTATTTTTTTGTGGCTTAAAGAAAAGTCTGAATTCCTTCTACTTCACCAGAAGTTGTCCTTCTTTTGATTTGAAATATGGGCTTCTAAGCTGTAGGGTGAACTGTTCTAGAAAGAGAGGGAAATGTTATGCTTGACAAGGGTGAGCTTCAATTTCCACTTCCTTTTTGCTAGACGAACGTGTGTGTTGCTGCTTATTAGACAGAAATGTAAGAGTAGATGAAAGGGTGTGTATGCCCAGTGCCTTCTGACCACAAAACCAAACAATGGACCTTTTCATCCCAGTTACAACACAGCCTTCTCACCTTTCCTTGCACCCAAAAATCAACCCAAAACTGCAAAGTGGGCACGGGAGCAGGTCCCACGGCCAGGGGACAAGTGGGTTTGTTGCTTTCCTTTTCATTTGGCTGTACTTTGGCATCTTTTCCTCTAAGCAATGAAAATAGCTTTTTTACTGTGGTTCTGAGGACAATTGCTGTTTATTTAATGCTCCTCTGCCTTCTAAAAATAAATTTGAGGTGATTTATGAAAAAATATGCCAAAAATCCACATGATCAATGCCATCAGAAAAATATAAGTGGATAACAAGTCTGAGGAGCCAAATGGAAGCAGAGAGCTGGGTTAGAATGCTACCCACTGCCTAAAGACCAAGTTTGGAGCTTCTTGGTAACCAGAGAAAACAAGGGTCAAGGTATTCCCAAGGATTCAGGGTCTCTTGTCTCTACAGTTGGGAAGCCATTCAGGAGCACTTGGAGCAAGAGGATTATTTCTGTCTTGGTTCCTAGAAAGCTTCAGAGAAGGCTGCAGAAGGCAGGTTCCCCAGAAATGTCCAAAGTAAGGGAATAATAGTGAGGCAGGCTGAAGGCCTCTGCTGGGACCTTCACAGGCATGGCCTCTACCCCTGCACAGCAATCTCCAGATGTACATGGATGATGTTTGTTCCTGCTTTACACTTGACACAAGTGGGCTTCAGAGAGCTGAAGCAGCCTGTCATGAAGTCACAGCTTGAAACAGAGTGGAGATTTGTTCCAGAATGGGCACCCTCAAACATGAGGGTGCATTCTCAGAGCTGTGAGGGTTTTCATAGCTGTAAGCCAGAACCTTGCATGTGCCCATGTGCTCATATTTATGTACCCTTGTGTGTGCCCATGTGCACATGTGTGCCTGTGTGTGTGTGTGTACAGGCCTAAGTGTGTACCTGCATGCGTGTGTATGTTGCTTAGAGCGGTGCTTCTCAGACTTGATCCCCCAGGGCTTGTTTAAAACACAGATGGCAGGCCACACTTCAGAGTTTTTGATGCTGAGAATAAGTTCTCAGAGAGTCCTTCAGGACTGCCATTGTGAAGCGCCTCTCATTTGTGCTGTCACTTCCTGCAGTCTGTGTTGTCATCTTCATGTGTCTTGCCCATTCTCCTAGGTAGAACCACTGATGGAGAGGGACTCTCTTTGTAGACTGGGACAGAGCACCAGGGTGTCCCAGTCTGCACCTCCTGTCCCCACCAGCATCTCAGAGTGAGGTGATGCCAGCTGGAACAAGAACCCCAGGCCTCTTACTCCAGGCCAAGGATCCTTCACTGCATCACAGCAGGACACATTTCTGCTCATTTCAAGAACTCCTGTCTCAGCTGGGTGCTCAAGGACAGGCAGCTTAGTGCATCCAAGGAGATAAGTGAGCATTGGTTAGGGCTCCCCACAGCATGGGCATTGATGCAGGCTTGGGTCCCACTCTCTTCTCTGATGATACCTTCATCATAGAAGACACCAGAGTTCTTAAAGCAGTTTCCTTGATTGCTTTATTTATCCACAAAACTGCAGTGGGGCAGTCTTCACAAGCCAGATATTAGCCCCATCACAGACACAAGGAGGCAGAGACCAGGAGGGTCTGTGGGTTTCCATCTGACCCTTTGTTTTCTCATTCCTCCTGAACATGGCTGTTTCCCTCCCCACAGCCACCTCTTGCTCTAAGGATGTCCTTTCTTTGTCTTTGCCACCTGTTCCTTATCATGTTTCTCAAAAGTCAAACACCAGAGGGATGGAGATGGGGGAGCAGGAGGCAAACTTCCTGAGGCCTGTGTGATCCACTGGGGCCCAAGGTGACTAGGAACAGGTCAGGATGTCCATCCTTGTGGATAGAGAATGGGCCACGGGCTGGCCTCTTCACAGCCTCCATGGACCAGAAGCAGGAGGGTACTTGCTCTTTGTGGGAGTCCAAGCTCATCTGCTGGGGTCTCTCATCCTCATCCTTTTCTTTTGGGGATTATTCACTTTATGGGAGTGGTCCCTTGTTTTTTAGTTAGAGTGCTTTTGGGGGCTCAAGTACTCATTTAACCAACAATTATGGACAATTCTCATCTTGACCTTAGCTGGCCTCACAGTTGATTGACCTGGTGGAGTCCTGACCTTCCTCATCCTGTACCTCACCCACCAGGGCTAGTAGAGAAGTCACTGCCTACAGAATCAAGAGGCTTGTACTTGGGAGCTTCCTGAGCATTTCTAGTAGAGTCCTTATCAGAGTTTCATTTTTGCTTTTTTTTTTTTCTTCTGGCTCAGTGTTATTTCCAAAGTATTTTGTCAAGTAAAATATAAAAAATTTCTACCATCATTTAATAAAACAATGCATGCACTAGTGAAAGGACAGTCACTTCTATCCAGTATGACAATGAAAGTACTAGTCAGAGAGATTAGTCTAGAAAAAGAAAAATGGAAAGGAAGAAATAAAAAATAAAATTATCTCTGCGGACTTGACCATGTGCATAAAAAATTCTAAAGAATCTTTAAATAAGTTTTTAGAATAAATGAATTCAACAAAGATGTAGAATATAAACTGAACATTCAAACCTCAGTTGTATTTGTATACACGTGTAATGAAGGAGATGTATCTAAAAGGAAAATTTTAAACATCACATTTACAGTAGCATAAAAAGAATAAAATACTTAAGAGTAACTTTAACCACTGAGGTGTAACACTGTACGATATAAACTACAAAATGTTTTTGATACGAACACATGGAAATACATTCCTCATTCATGGACTGGAGGACTCAACATTATTGAGAGGACAATACTACACAAAATGATCTACAGGTTCAGTGCAATCCTTACCAAATTTTTTTTTATAGAAATAGAAGAAAAAACATCCTGAAATCATATGGAATCTCATAGGACTCAAAATAGTCAAAACAGTCTTGTAAAGGAAGAGGGGCTGGAGCCGTGGCTTGGTGGCTATAGCGCTTGCCTGGCATGTTCAAGTGCATGCGTTCAAACTCCAGCACCCATGTATACAACTATGTGTCAGAGCAATGAAAGCCATGTGGAAACCTAAGTAAAAATTGATTTTCTCTCTCACTGTCCTTCTCTCTTTAAAAAAAAAAAAAAAAGGACAAAGAAGACTCACAGTTCCTGATTCCAAAGTCCATATAAAACAATAGTAATCAGAAGACTGTGGTATTGGCTTAAAGAAAGACACATAAACCAATTAAACAGAATGGAAACCCAAAAAATAAACCCTAATATAAATGGTCAATTTATTTTCCACAAGGATACTGAGATCATTCAGTGAGCATGGGTAGACTTTTTAACAAATGGTACTGGGAAATTTGAATATTTACATGTGAAAGAATGAAGTTAGATCCTTAACTAACACTATTAACTCAAAATGATAAAAGATCTAAACCTAAGTGCTAAATTATAAAATTTTTAGAAGAAAACACGATTTTGGTACTAGAGATTAAATCCAGGGGTGTTTACTGAGCCACATTCCTAGCCCTTTTTATTTTTTATTTTGAGACAGGGTCTTGCTAAGTTTCATAGGGCCTTGCTAAATTGCTGATGCTGGCTTTGAACTTATGATCTGCCTGCTTCAGCTTCCTGAGCCCCTGGGATTACAGGTGTGTGCCACCATGCCTGGCATAACTGAAATTTTTATGGCCTTTCAATTTTCAAGGTAATGACTTCTGGGTTTTTGTTTGTTTTTAGCACTGGCAATGAAAGAAAAAAATGATCAATTTGGAATTTCATCAAAATTTAAAGCTTATGTGCATCAAAGAACATTATCATGAGAATGTAAACCTAACCTATACTTACATAATGAGAGAAAATATTTTCAAATCATTATTTAATAAAGGATTAATATCTAGAATATACAAGGAACTCCTATAACTCAAAACAACAAACAGATAGCAAACCAATTACAAATTGGACAAAGGATTTAAGTAGACATTTCTCCATTAAAGATATACAAATGACTTATAAATACATGGAAAAATGCTCCACATCATTAGGTTTTGAACACAAATCAAAACCACAATGAAATAGCGGATTTTAAAAAGTGGAAAATAAAAACGTGAGTAAGGATGTGGAAAAATTGGAATCCTAGTACTTTGGTGATGGAAATATAAACTGGCGCAGTTGCTATGGAAAGCAATTTGGTAGTTCCTAAAAAATTTGAAATAGAATTACTATATGATCCAGCAATTTCACTCCTAGGTATGTTTATCTACTAGGATTGAAAACAGACACTCAGAGAGATTATGAGAAAATTCTGGAAATAAGTGGTGGTTGGGTAACAGTGTGATTGTACTTAATGTCATTGACTTTCTCTTAAAATAATTAAAACAGTAAATTTCATAATCATGTATGTTTTTCCACAATAAAAACATTTTTAGTAGAAAGTATGTAAGTTGAATAGGACAACTGTCCCTGAGAAAGGGCTTAAGCAATTTTTTGCAGAAAAAGAAGGAATGCATCAATTTAAGTATGGAAGAATTATAAAATTTTATGTCAGGATGCTTAATTGGTTTCTTGACAAGAGCTTTTCAATTAGGGACTCTAAATTGGACAGTGAAATATTATTTGGAGCTTGGTGGAACAATTCAGTTCTTCTCAGTTGTAGTCCGTGATGCATTTTAGAGAGGTGTGCTGTTGCAAGCTGCAGCTGTCTCTTGCATTCTCTTGGCTTTTGTTCCCATGAAGGTGGATCACCTTGCACTTGAGGCAGGCCTCAAGTCCTGCTCTCTCGAGATGGAATAGTTCAGGACCCTGGAAATGTCGCCAAGTAGCCTTCTGGCTCATAATTAGGGAAGTGCATTTTGATTGGACCTTGCCAGTCTGGGACAGGGACCTTTTGTCAGCATCCATGTTGTGATGCATTCAGGTGTAGTAGGGAACCTGCAGAAAGTGTGGCTCAGTCTCCCAGAGTGGAATGGTAGCCTCTTTCCCTGGGTGATGTAAAACTGGCAAGGCATAGCTAAGTCACACACAGTGGGACCATGGATTTGTCTGCAGAAATAAAAAGCTGATCATTCCGCCAGGCAAGTTTGAGAAGCTCTAATTCTAACAGGTGCAGTAGTAATGTTCAGGTGCATGAGGCTGGCAGAGCAGTATCATGCTTGCCACCTGCATCTGATGCATGCTTGTACCCTTGTCTAGGGCCCTGGGAAGGAGGACAGTCTCTGGGGCTGTAGCCAGCTGGACACTGAATCTGGCCTGTGCCTCCTTCCTGAAAAACATGGGGATTTCATCAGCTCATTTCTTTTGAAGCTAATAGCCCAGTGTTTCTGTGAAATTAGAGGATTGCCTAAAGGACTTTTTGGTCTGCTAAAAGACAAAACAAAACACTGAGCAAGTACATAGCATTTCCAAAATCTCAGCCAGCAGCTCTGTGTCCCTCTGACGACATGGCTCTTCCCAAAGATACTTTGGCTTCTGTGTGTCCCATGTCCAGGTATGAGAAGGATGGGCCTGTACCTGCCTGGGGTTAGCATCCCCTTCGTAGGGTTCTGAAAGGCACTGTACCTGTCATTGTGAAGGAGGGCTCTGTAAACACTATTCACCCCTGCAACCATTCGATGATGTGATTCCATTTTATACTCAGAGGCTGGCACCCATGCCCTGGTGCTTTCTGTCAGAAGAGGCAGGAGGGTATGGTTGTCACTTTCTGCTAAAACCAGATGCAGCTGTTTCTGCTGAGGGTCATGAATGCTTTGTCCTCCTTTTTTCCACCCCTTGGATAGTCAGTACATCCTGTTGCTGTGATTCCAGAAACCTTCGGGCTCAGTTCACCCTCTACCAGCCAGTGAGCAGGCCATATAGGTTTGTTTCTCCAAACCTCTGAGAAATATCCAAAAGAGCAGCATGAGAGGCCTCAGGACACTGCAGGAGGTGCTGTGAGCCAGCTAGGACTGGGTTGCAGAAGCACTTTAATTCCTAAATGACTTAAGGCAGCCTTCTGGGAGGGAGCATGGCCCATCCAGTTCAGCAGCTGGAAATAAGCCTTGGGGAACTTTGCTCTGAAGTGCCTGGAGTAGAAATAATTCTGAAAGAAGGGGATGAGGGACATAGGCGCCTGCTTTGTTTGTCTGTGAAGAGCCAAGAGGCCACACAGAGGCAACTTTAGTTCCTCAGAGCCTTGCTGGGGCCTCTTTGTGCTTTTAGGTGGCTGTCCTTACCCCTCTGCCTATCCATGTGACAGTGGCCTGCTGTGGAGGCCCTGTTGTTTAGGCAGAGCTATGTAGGATAGGCTCTGAGCTACCCCTATTTTCTGTGCTCCTGGCATGTAAAAAGTGAAGTTCAAATCTGTTAGCTTGGCTCATAAATGGATAGGACGTCACTGGACTAGACCTTGGGGACTACCTGGACCTTCTCCTTCCTATTTTACAGAAAGAAAAATTGAGGGCCAATCCCTCGTTTCTGCCTCCTGTTTGACAGGCCTAGATAAGTGTGCATATGGAGGGGATGTGTTAGAGTTTATGCTTGGCTTGTATAGCTAATGAAACATACCAAAATTATATCATTACTTAGTTTAATAAAATAAAACTTATTTGATATTATTATTTGTGGTACTAAAACTATATGTCATATACTGGGCAACTAAGACATTTGCAGATGTGCATGTGGGCTTTTGAAGGCATGCTGAGTTCAATCCAAAATATTATATTTGCACTTTATGCTGATGTAAAGGAAAGTGAAAGCTCACAAATGGTATTTCGTGTGCATCAAACTGTGAAGGAAATGGTCTATATCTGCTCTGTCAAATACAGTAGCCATGAGCAGCACATGGCTATTGAGTATCTGAATGTAGCTGCTGTGACATATAAACTGGGTTTTCAAATTCATTTAATTTTAGCCAATTAAATTTTGTATTTAAATAGTCACATGTAGCTAGTGGCTATTTTGATGGATAGTTAGGGAGTTGTACCATAACGTTTTTTTTTTTTTCTTCTCTCTCTTTAATTTAATTTTAAAGGAATTTCAAATGTTTGAAGGAAAAATTATCAGGCCATGTTAGGGCCTTCTGCACCTAGTCTAGCAGACTTTTTCTTTATACCACCGTCTAACAACCAGCTAAGCTGAGAAACATTGAAATAGTTACCTAATTTCTCTGGTCTCAGTTTACTCATGGGTAAAATGAAGCTCTATGGCTTCTTCTAGTCCTGGGATTCTATCTTGTTCCACTCTTGGCAACTGGGAATTCAAAAAAAGCTCTTTTAATTATTTCCTTTTCTTTTTTTTTTTTTAAACAATGCTGGGGATCAACTTGTAGGCCTCACACAGGCCAGGCAAGTGCTCTACCACTGAGCACCTCAACTTCTGTTTTAATAATTCAAAAACAAGGTTTATGAACTATCTGGGGACTGGACTGGATATTCCTCAAGGCTCTGTGCTCTTATCTGGGTGGAGAGACTTGGGAATAGCTGTGGACTGCTTGAAAATGCAGGCTTCTCCACTCATACACATTGCAGGGACCGGAAATTCAGGTGACTGTTGCCATTGCGTACTCACCCCAGGAAGTCACTCTATTAAGGGACTTTAAAGGAGTCATGAGTCAAGTGGAAACCAAATATGACTGGAGTTCTGAAGAGGGAGACATTGGAGACACCAGGGATTATTTCATTTTGGGTCCCTGCATTTTCCCAGGCCCTACCCCTCATACCTCCCTTATTCCTGGAAGATCTCTGACTCTTGAAATGGTCTGAGTATGGAAGATTCCCTAGAGCTACCCTGGCCATGCCCACTGGTTCATGGTGTGGTTCCTCCCTGCCTTTCACTTCGTCCACTCCTCTATAGATGCCAGAATTCAGCAGTCCCTTAGGCCCAGCAGAAGTTGCCCATCTTCCTTCCTGGAATTCCCATGCACTCTGATGATCACCTTAGGCCTTGGGTGGCTCTTCTTTTGATCCCTGTATGTCTTTAGTCTTTGTTACCAGAAGGCTTCTGTGATAATGACTCTCATTTTGGATTTTTTCCTCAAATTGATGCTTTCCTGGTTCAGGGGCATTGGATTTGTTTCTTTGTGGATGGTAAAAAGAGTGTGTGGTAGGGTGCAGCTCAGTATTTTTCTTTCTTTGTAAGAGAGTAGTACCCAGACACGGTGTATGTATCTAGGATGACACCTTGGCTCTTTCCAGATATGTACAGATGGTCTCTAATGGCTAAATTTTTCATGCCACAGATTATGTACTTGGAATGTTTGGCAAACATTGTGCCACTTGCTTATAATACTGTCAGAAATCCAATCAGCGGCCTTCATAGTCCCCAGGAATGTGCTTGGTGGCAGGTGTTACACTGTGCACGTCTGTCCCCTGAGGGCTTTTATTGTCTCATTAATGAGCAGGTGCGATAAAGTGTACTATAGTTGCATCTTTGTTAGCTGAAGATGTTTGGGGATGTGTGTTCTGTCTGCACTTGTCACTCTGGGTAGGAACTGCTTTCCTCTCTCCACACTCCACACTTCTTTCTAACACCAGATGTGTGGGGCTTTTTTCCCCACAAGAACTAAGCAATTGTCCAAATCCCCACAGACACCAACTGTATATCCAGTAATCCAATTCAGTTCTGACACTGTCTACCTGGAGTAAGTGCAGACCCCACAGCATAAAGGCTCAGTCCCACAAGACTGTCCTCACTGCAGATACCATTAGCTTCAGGTAGCCAGCTTGTGTCCAAAGTGGCTACAAATCAGAGGTTCCCACGACCCCTTCCTCACATTTGATAGTTTGCTAGAATAGCTCACAGAACCCAGAGAACCACTGAATGAACCTTTAACAGTTTAGTGTATCAGTAAAGGATATAATGATGGAAAGGTATGGTGACGGGGGAGGTCTGGAAGAGTCTCCTACAGAGGAGCTTCTGTCTCCATAGAGTTGGGGTATGTCACTGTCCTGGCACATAGATTTGTCATTCGACTTGGAAGCTCTCCAAATCCCATCTTTTAGGAATCTTTATGGCAACTTTATCACATAGGCGTAATTGATCATTGACTCAATTTCCAGTCTCTCCCCTTCCTGGAAGATAGGGACAGGGCTTCTAATCAGAGCTGACCTTTCTGCTGACCAGTCCCTATCCAGGAACCCACCAAGAGTCAACTCCTAGAGTTCAAGAATTTCCAAGAGCGGGGCTGGAGCGGTGGTTCAGTGGTTATGGGTGCTTGCCTGGCATGCACGAGGACACGAGTTCAAACCCCAGCACCACGTACTCACAACAAGGTGTCGGAGCAATGAAAGCCACATGAAAAACTAAATAAAATTGATTCTTTCTTTCTCTCACTCTATCTCTTTCTCACTGTCCCTCTCTCTATATTAAAAAAGAAAAAAGAAAGAAGAAAGAAATTCCAAGAGGTTAGTTAAGAGCTCTGGGTCAGGAATTGGGATCAAAAGAACAAATATTAGAACCAAAGATGTGTCTGACATCCTGTATTGCTTAGGAAATCATAAAGGTTTTAGGAGCTCTGTGCTAGGAACCAGGGATGAAGACCAAATATATCTATATATAGATATATTTTTATTATGTCATGTGCGTCTTCCCTTCCTCTCTTTTAATCAACTTTTAATATCACAAATATAGTATAGTTTCCATATGCCCTACATCTCATTTCCCCTATTGTTAACACCTTGCATTACTGTGGCCCATTTGATACATTAGTAATGCTCTTGCTCTATTAGGATATTTTTAGTTCTTCCTTAATGTCCTCTTTCTTCTTCAGGGTCCCATCCAGGAAAACACATTACATGGCACACAGTTGCCATGTCTCCTTAGGCTTCTCTGGGCTGTGACAGCTTTTCAGACTGCCTCTGGTGAGGAGGGTAGGCCAGGAGTGACCCAGAGTGTGAGAACTGGGTCGGGGAGGGTACTGCATTGGTTGGTTGGCATTTGAAAGGCACTTCCACAGCAAAGCTGTTCACTCTCTCCAGGAACTGGCAAGCCCCTCCAGGGTCAGCATCAGAATATAGAAAATAGAACGTGGCTAATACATCTAGGGCCCTCCTGTATGCACATGCTATTTGTCCTTTGCACTGGGCTTATTTCACTTACAATGTCCACTTACAAAGATAGTCTCTGTGTGGCACATGTCAGAATGACCTTTCTTTTGAAGGTCTGTGGCTGCTCTATCATATGTATCTATTATATTTGGTTTACTAATTTAATCTATTTATTTTTCAAGAAGACCAAAAATATTCTACTTCTTCAAATCCCCTGAGAGTTCACTTGGCTAACAGGGTTCCCCTGGGGGCTCCTTCCATCTGTGCTAAGGGACAGCCCAGGCAAGAAGGCAGAAAAGGTCACATTCATCTGTGGTGGAAGGAGTTGGGTTGAACGGTACAAGACAAAAGGACACTTTGTTATGTGCAATTAATCCTGGAGGTTCCTGAATGTCAGTGTGCAGACACTGCAGAGTTGGTTTCTGGGATGCAATTACTGTTCACCGTCCTTGACTGGAAAGGGGCCTTACATGTCCAGGCTCCCCTGGGATTGGTGACCCCACCTTCCCTCCAAGAGTGTGGTCAGAGCCTCTTTGTAGAAGTCTCCATGAACTGTCAGGCTTCAAGCAGTTATTCACCCAGGGGCTGTTTCCTCCTCTAATTACTGTTCTTTCTTCTACAGTGGAGAGGAATCGGTGGGCGGATATGGGAGAGGCAAGCTAATGCGATGACATTTTGACAAGTGTGTTACAATAAAAAATAACTCCCATAGGAGAAGGTTAATGCAGTTATCACCACGTTGACAGCGGCAGCCTTAGACTTGTGCCTGGTTGGTCCAAGGTGCTTTTCTTAACCTCTCGCAGACCAAATCTCACCCATATTCCAAATTTAGGTGCTTGAGTTTTTGGTTTTTGTTTTATTTTTCTCCAGGAAACATGGATACAGAGTGAATGTAGTTTCTGTTAATTGATTTTTTCCCCCCTGGGGATTTCTGCTATCTCTATTCCATGATAGGCTTCTTCCTTCCACTTTCTACCCACTAGTTAAGTGGGCTGCTTCCCTCTGCTCTCTGCTGACACATGGCTGGTACTACATACTAATTTTAACATTAGCCTAAGTAAAAATATAATTAGTGTTTTTAGTCTGCTTCTGAATTAAGTCTTACTGTGCATTCTAAAAGAGACTACAGACCATTTGACATTTATTTGTTGTGTTGGGTCTTCTGGTTCTTATTCCCCTTTGACTCAGTTTTAGTATGTAGCTTTTCCTCTAACTGGGTTAGGTGTGTGCCATTTTGAAAGACGGCTTTATTGAGCTATAACTCACATATTATATAACTTGTCCCTTTAAATTGTTCAATCTGATGCCTTTCAGTATATTCAGAGTTGTGTATCTGTTACTACAGGATATTTTAGATCATGCATTTCTTTTTATTGTTGAATTGTATTCAATTGTGTGAATATGCCACATTTTACTTATCCATTCATCAGTTGTTGGACACTTGTGTTGTTTTATTTTGGGGTTAAATGTGAATAACGTTGCTACAAAAATTCACGAAAAAGTTTCTGTGTGGACTTAAGTTTGCATTTTCTTTGGTATATACCTAGGAGTAAAATTGCTAGATCACTTGATAACTGTTTAACTGTTTGATGAACTGCCAGACTGGTTCCCAACAATGGCTGGGTGATTTTGTACTTCTCCTAGCAATATATGAGAATTCTAGCTTCTCCATATCCTGGCCAATATATTATTTATTATTGTTATTATTATTAATCAATCTATTTTATTGATTAGAACTTTCCTGGTGGTATTATTTTCTAAGAGTTGGGAGATGATCAGGTGTGGTGATGCACTGTTGCTATCCCAGGGTTCAGGAAGCTAGGGCAAGAGGATTGCAAGTTCAAGGTCAGCCCTAGCAAGTGAGTGAGTGCTTGACTAGCATGCACAAGGCTCTGGAGAGACAGAGAGAGAGAGAGAGAGAGACGCAATCCAGACATCCCTGTGTGAAGTGTGAGCTTTGATGACATTTCTAGGACTATACCATGTGCCCTTTCCATTCTTATTACATCTTTGCACTCACCCTGCCACCAAGTGTCCATCCCTCTTCCCCACTTACTTGACCAGTGAGGCTAATAGAGTTCATAAAAGCTCCTAACCATGAAAACCAAATTGCACAGAAGGGGACTCCTGTGTTCCCTGCCCTCACTTTGGGAGGCTGTGTCAACTTCGCCTTGACCTGCTGTAATGGACATTAACCTGTTCAGGCTTTAAACCTCTCCAAGATTAATAGATTGCTTCTTTATAGAGCAATCACTTTGCCTAAATGAAAGAAAATTCTGGAAGTGAAAATTATAATGATACTTTGGACACTTTATTAATGACCAAATTCTCCTGGGCTTCAGAGGATGGGATGATTCTGCAAGTGAGGGGCAGGTTAAGGGACAAGGGTAGAGAATGTCCCAGATGGTGCTTGATTCCTGCAGAGCAGGCCAATCCCTAGCAAGGACACCTGGAACCAAGCCACACCCATAAATTGTCCATTACCACATTGTCCTCCTCCCCAAAATATAACGTAGGCACATGGTGGTGAACTATGTTTAATAGGAAGCAGGAAAGTCTTCCTGGGTCAGTGCATTTGGGAAAGTAAATGGTATATTTTAATATGGTTATTTCTTTGCTGCACTTGGTTGGAGGTGACAATGAATGAGGGCTCTCTTTTTCTGAGAAATAAGGACAGTGTTTGTTCAACACTTGCCACAAAAAGTTGCCCAAATGGGTAGATTTAAGGAGGTCTCCAGGTCAAAGTGGAGGAAAGGAAATTCTGAGGGATGCTGCCCTGCTCCCTTATTTTCTTCTTACTCCTCACCCCCATGGAACTGCTTCCTGCTTACAAGCAGGTGCAGCAGCTGGACCATGAAGTGGCTCAGTACTCATTGACCTGAGGAGACAGGACCCTTCAGATAAGGGCATCTCTCCCAAGTTCAAAACCTCAGTACCTGTGGCAGATTGAAAAGCCCTGTCTTGACTTGTGCTTCCAGCTCAGGACACAAGGCCAGAACATAAATGGGGTGTGGAGAGAAGCAAAATCCAGACAAATTTCAACTGGTCAAGAGTTAAATATTAAGAATCCAGGCCAGAAAAAGGCAAGAAGAATCAAGACCTGGCAGAAGGTACCAGCCAGACTTAGAAGAAGAGGAAGATGGAACAAATGAAATTAATGTTGTCATCTGCATCAAGTTGGAAAAACAAGTTTAAAAGTTAAAAAAGGGGGCTGGAGCGGTGGCTTGGCAGTAGCAGCGCTTGCACGGAATGCACAAGTACATGGATTCAAACTCCACCACCCACGTAAACAACTAAGTGTCAGAGCAACGAAAGCCATATGAAAAACTCAATAAAAATTGATTTTCTCTCTCTCTCTCTCTCACTGTCCTTCTCTCTTAAAAAAAAAAAAGTTAAAACATACAGAAGATGGCGTCCTGAAGCGTGACACCATTCGCTGGGGCTCTGACTCTGATTGGGAAAAATCCACTGCATCAGCAATTTTCCAAGAGAGACCCAGATATCTAAAGAATTAGACACGCGGCAAAACGGGCATTGGCTGCCTCTCATAATTCGCTGAGAGTTCTCTCTCAAAGTAACCCATTACAACGAAACTAAGCCATAAGAAGCTACAATTACTCCACCAAGAGCAATTTTCTCAAAGTACAAAACACACTCTTGAACCCAGAAAATGAGGAAAAGGGGAAATATTTCACTTCCTCAACCCCAAAGCTCTCCACGAAAGGAGCCCATGGCTGGGGGCCCTGGATGAAAATCAAAGGCATTGTGTCAGCATCATGATTAGTAATGCAATCAAAGAGTTGAGAGAGGAATTAAGGAATGAGTTTAGACAACAATTTCAAGAGATGAGTGACAACTTCTACAGAGAAATAAGGGTGCAGTTCCACGAAATGAGAGACCAGCTATACAAAGATATAGAAATTCTGAAAAGAGATGTAGCAGAGCTATCAGGATTGAAAAAC
>PVKS010023158.1:0-32738 GCA_004027875.1 Aplodontia rufa
CCCTTATCCCTCCCTTCCCCTTCCCGCAACATCTCTAAAAAAGAATTAGGTTGTGTAACATTACATGGATTAAAAAAGGATTTTTTAATTTACAAATTTGTCAAGTGAAGTAATCTGTTATTAGGGAGTAACTGCTAGAGTAAACTCAACTCATTGGTTTTTAACAACGCCTCCCAGATTTACATCTCAGGAATTGAAAATTAAATGCAGTATGAAGGCTGGGGTGTGAGTGATATGGGGGTGATTCTAGATTAGGATCAAGGGCATATCATGTTGTTATACATAATCATTTAAGATTGTACAACAACAGAATTCCTCAATAAAATATATTGAAAAAACTAATAACTAAACCTTACTATCTGGTAAAGGGGTGTTAGGTCAATGGTTAGAATTGCTGAGTGCTTTTTTCACTTAAATTTTTTTTGAATATATATTGAAAACTTGTCTCCCACCCAAATGCCTTTTGAGGAACCATGCATATCCTAGTTTATTTCAAACAATCTTGTTTTCTTCAATTTTGTATTTTGTTTTGTATAATTAGATGTCCACCTCATTTACTTGAGGAACCCATCTCCTATGTGATTCCCAGTCCCTCCTTTCCTCTTCCCTGGTTTCCCTCTAAACTATCCAGGCATCTTTCAGCATAGCTTCCTCCCTATCCTGCAAGGACCCAGCCAGTTCCCTTGATTTCTTGACCTGGACACCTTCTTTTTTCTGTCCCGTCTTGGCCATTTCTACTGTCTCTTGGCAGTTGTATGGAAAATCCTTGCCCATTTACTTGAATTCCCACTTCTCCCTCTCGCCCATTCTTTACCAAGATGAAAGTGTATCACAAAGCATTTTCTGAACTTAACACATATTTCAAGAGCACTCATCATGTACAACACACTTTATAATGAATGCAGATATAGGATGGCCTGGCAGCTCATGAGCAGTATAGTTTAGTGATTATGAGCACAGATTCTGGTGACAAACTCAATTTGAATCTTGGCTTATGCTTCTGCCCCTGTGTGATCTTGGGTTTAATTTAACCTGTTGATGACTCAGTAGCCTCATCTATAAAGATGGGGACAATTATCTTACATGATAATTGTGAAAATTTAATGAACTTCTATATACAAGGTGCTTATAGTCTGACACAGAGAAAACACCCCATCATTATACTTATTTTTAAGAGAGAGAGAGAGGGAGACAGAGACAGAGACAGAAAAAGAGAATTAATTTTATTTAGTTTTTCATCTGGCTTTTGTTTCTCCAATACTTAGCTGTGTTTGTGGTGCTGGGGTTTGAACCTGGGTCCTTGTTCATGACAGGCAAGTGCTCCAACCACTGAGCTACCACTCAAGCCCCCCCCCATAATACTTATTTGTAGACCTAGTCTCCAATCCTTACTCTGCCACTCAAAGCCTTGAATATTTTATTTCATAAGGCATACGTGGAGAGAACACATAATTTGAAGCAAGAATGTTCAAGAATTTGTGTGTGTGTGTGTGTGTGCGTGTGCTGGGAGTTGAACCCAGTGCTTAGTGTTTGCCAGACAAGTGATCTCCCACTTAGCCACACGCCCAGCCCAGCCAGATTCTTCTAATACCACCATTTATTGCTGCGTGACTTGAGAGAAATTAATTAACTTCTTGGAACTTCGCTGTTCATATCTTTAAAGTTACCTACCCTCGGAAGTTTTTCAAATGCCAGTCCACCTGCCACCTAGCTGCAACTTTCCCCTGTCACCTTACTGGGCCATGGTAGCTTCAACTTTATTGATCACAAGTTCCTCTACTTCTCCATGATAACTCTTTATGGTTTGTGTTCTTCATATACACTGTGTGGTTTTTTTCCCCATAACTGTAAAGCATAGAGTGATATCCTCACTGACACGTTAGAGTTCTGGAAACCAGAGGTGGTGGAGTGACTACAGTCGCAGCATAGTTTTAAATTGTGAAGACAGGAGTTGAGCTTGGTGCCCTTTCTGCTGTTCTACACAGATCTATGAGTTTGGCCTTTGTTTTATCTGTGGCTTTCTCTTTTCTTGGATCCTCCTGTGGTTTTGTCAAATCTGAGCTTCTCATTATGAGCTAACTGTCCTCCCCTGACTCCCAATGGATGAGAGTGAGTGACAGCAAGAGGGAGGCAAAAATGTGCAGATAACCAGCAACCTCCAGCCCTCTCATTTACCCCCTTGACTCCAGTTTTGGTCTGGTGGGTACAAGACTCAATCATTTGTCCATCTGGCAGACTCTCAAGTGAGGGCTCTGTTTCTCCCACACCTCAGTGAGCCTGGCGAGGTGACTCCGGTTTTCCCTTGCTTTGCTGCACATTCCTCTATTCCCTCTAATTTTACCTTATTTTATTTTTTAATGACTTTTTCTGGTTATGAAAGCTATCCATGCTTGTTGTAACAAACTATGGAACACACAGTAAGAAGGAAGCAAAAAGCCCTCCTGACTCTAGTATCCAGATATAAACACTGTTAATATTTTATTATTTGACCTTCTGGTTTATTTCATACTGAATGAATTGATTCGGCTTCTGAGTTTTGATAGCAGGGATTCTAGTAGAGAAAGTTCAGATAAACCCGGCGTAATGGGAATTATTGAATTCACAGCTTGGGACTGATGTGAATTTTGGGGGGTGGGTCAGGAAGGAAGACTGATGGGCAGAATAATGCACCCCAAAGAGGTCCATATCCTAATACCCTAAGCCTGATGATGTTTAGGTTACATGGCAAAGGAAAATAAAAATTGCAGAATAAATTGTGGTTACTATTCAGCCCATCAGAATATAGGAGTTTCCTGGATTATAGGAATGAGCCAGTATATTCACAAGGGTCCTTAAAGTGGAAGAGGACATTGAAAGAATTACAGAGATGGTAGCAGGAGGAAGAGTTGGTCCAATGTTGCCAGCTTTGAAGACAGAAGAAGATGGATAGGACAGCCTCTAGAAGCAGATGCTCCTTTAGAGAGTCCAGAATGCAGCCTTGCCAACATCTTGTGATAGCCCAGCAAGTCCTGCTTTAGGATTCTGAGCTATATAACCTCAGGGTAATTCATTCACGCTGTTTGAAGCTGCTCAGTATGTGGGATTGTGTCATAGTAGCCACAGAAAACTGCTATATCAGATATACACAAATAGAGTGTGAGGAGTCAAAGCATTAACAGCTGAAAACAGCTCAGTAACGAATGCGGAATTTCGTGAACACTTAGTGAAGGTCAGCTCACTTTTCCTTTTGTCTGCACTGTGTTTTGCTTGTCACATGTTTCGTTTCTTTATGTCGATGCTGTACACCATGCCGTTTTCAGCCATTCACAATTCTTCATGTGCTGTGCACACTACTTTAGGTTAGCAGGCGAGCATCAGCAGCACACTGGCTGGAGAAAGCGTGCCATCCTTCCATTGCAGTGTCTGTGGCACCAACAGGTACCAAGAAGAGGCAACCACTGAAGCCACGCAGCGTATTGGCTAACACTGTTCATAAGGCGATGGAATAGGGAAGACCACAGGGTACATCAGTTGTATGATCTTGGGGATGTTTCCCAATCTTTCTAAGACTTAATTTTCTTCTGAGTACAGTATGAGTATTTATAATACCTATGTTGCAGAAGAAGCAACATTGTGCTTAAAATCCTTATCATAACGCCCAACACAAAGCAAAAGCTTGGTACCTGTTGAGTGGTATCATTATTGCTGCCCATATTGTGCTATAGTTGCTTATTTATCAGTTTCTCTGGGATTCTGGGTGAAGGAGGTTGGGTCTAAAGATGACAGACCTTCAGTGTGTTATCTGCGTTGAGCATGATGTGCCTCATAAATATTACATGATGCTGGGAGCAGGCATGCTTTTGATGCTGAGAGACTTTGACAGATAAATGGAGGGCAGAGGGTAAAGATGTCTTTAAAAGCAGGCACAAAAAAATACACCTGAATAAAATATTTAACTCTTTGCTGCAGCGTTTGGACAGATTTCAAACTGGACCAGAGAGCCCATAAAAGAAATGTCATTTTCATGAGTTTGGGGAATGAAAAAACGGAGGTAGATCCTGGTCTAGGATCGCCCTCAACTTACTATCTCGCTCTGTCAATACCCATGTGTGCATGAATATGTAACAGCAGTTCCCTCCAATATGGAAGTGTGCGTTGCACTAAGTAGAAAAGGGGAGGAGAGCCACCCGACGAGGCGGTGGATTGTTATGGCATTGTCGCTGCAGCCAGCAAGCTTTTCAGTTTCTACTAATTTTATGTCTCCTTTGTCATTATGGGGGCCAGCATTGACATTTTAAAGATATTTTATCATTTATGCAATGTAGTCTTTAAATGAAGCTGTGCTGTTTCAGATAAAGGAATGATTGCTTTCAAAGCAGAACTAGGGAGCTGTGCTGAAATTACGCTCATGTACAGTCTTTTTTTTTTATCGCTATTGGCCTGTGTTCATTTATTTAAAAGTTATTTATCTTACAGAGTGTCAACTAAACAAATGGTTTTGCTCAAAAGGTCAGGCTTGAGTTTTCTTTGATGTGATTCGTTTTATTGGTCTTTATTATTTCTCAGACACTCCTCTTTTGAGTGTGTTACTATTGATTGTTTTGGAAATTGATTTGGTAGAGACTAATTTTGTGAAAGATGACAGTTCTTAACCTGCAGAATAGGTGGTTGTGGGGCTGCAAATTACTTCAGAGGCAGTGATTATGATGCAGCTTTCCTTTGTGCTGGAAGGACTTCATAGGTGTTGTATTTTTTCCTAAGCTTATGCATATTTCAAATTTCCTCATGCTTGGAAAGGTGAACTCATTAACTGACACAGATTGTGTGGGGGCAGTGACAGTTGTTCAATATTTTAGTGTGTGTCTTGGGGATTGTTTGTCTTCCAGTCTCCCTTCTACACTAAATAGGATCAGTTTCCTTCCAGTTCTGAAATCTTATGTATGAATTCACTCTTTCCCAGTTCCAAAGGCCATGTCACAGTGGATAGGGGAGGGCAACGGGGGTTCTTCAGAGGCAGGAGAGATGCTGGGATTCTGGCACCTTCCAAATGTGTTGCAAATCTGTACATTCCTCTTGGCCTTTTTGATCCTTATTTTCTCATTTTTCAAATAATAATTGCTCTGCCTGCCTCTCGGAGGTATAGCAAGAAGATTATGTGTGCAAAACCTGTAGACTGAAATGCAAATAAAATAATGGATTGTTGGGGAGTATCTTCAAGTTAGCACCTAGATTTTGCATTTGAGTGGGAACATATTTGCTTCCCCTATAGTTTGGTGTTAAAATAGTGCCACTGGAAGTATCCAGGAACTGCAAATTTTTTTTCTGGGAAGCATCTGATGGGAGGGAGAACTTATGTGTCCAGACCAGAGAGCTAGTCCTGTCTCTAGTCTTAGGTCAGTTTGAGGAAGAGGAGGATAGATATTTAAGACCCCCTTGCTATGGCCAGAATGTTTGTGTCCACCCTCAGATTCATAGGTTCAAGTCCTAACCCCTAAGATGATAATATTAGGAGGTGGGGGTCCTTGGGAAGTGAATGAGTCATGGGGAGTCCTCACGAATAAGGGTAATGCCCTTATAAAAGAGGCCCAAAGAGCTACCCTGCCCCTTCTACCATGTGAGGACACAGCAAAACAAAAGCACCATCTATTAACAAGGAAATGAAATTTTTTGGTGCTTTTATTTTGAACTTCTCAATCTGCAGAACTACGAGACAATACATTTCTACTGTTTTAAGCCAACTGATTTGTGGGATTTTGACATGGCAGCCCTAGGAAACAAACACAGGTTGCTGTCCAGATGTCTGTAACAGAAGAGCCAAACCATTTTCAAAATTAAACCGCTACATGGTTGTTAGTTGATTCTCTTTTGTTTTGTGTCACTCAGGATCCAAAGTGCTGTATTGAACTTGCTTTGGACCAGTTTACTACTTATAGCAAGGATAGAAGGAAGAAAATGAAATGAGAAGGACAGGTCTCCTCCCTTCTGGAAACCATTCTTATTATTCCATCAGCGGGGAGGGAGAGAAGACAGAGTCTCTTATTGCCCAACATCCCCCACCAATGGCAGATGTAGCCTGTTTTCCTGGCATCAGACCTTGTCCTGGAGGACTGTTAGTGAGAATGGAAGGGAACAGAAAGCTGCGGTGCCTGCTCTTCTGTAGGTATTCACATGACACATCTCTTTGAAAAAATTACAACTTTAACATGTGCTTTGCCTTACCCTGAGGACATTTGTATGGGTGTATGAACAGGAGTGGGACTGTAGTAATTTTTAATTTGGGGCTATTTGCCCTTTAAAGCTCCTTGAATCCCACGCTTGGCTGAGCATAGACAGTAGGAGAGCAGTAATACTGTGCATTAGCAGCAAGACCACTTGCTTATTGCCCCTGCTCCTGAGGCTTAGCCAGAAGAGAGAGAGTTGGAGAATGCACACCACTCTGCTCCAACACTGAGCCCTGGGAATAGGAGGGAGGTGAAGCTGGGGATAAAGTGGAGGGACAGAGTCGTGGCAATGTGCACAAACTGTTGGATGAAGGTGTTTGGATCTACCGGAACAAACAGGTAGTTTCCAGTTGTTTTAATGGTTTCCTTCTACTGACTTCCTTCCCCAACCTTCTTTTGCCTTAGAATATGGTACGCTTATCCCTTTTCAAATTATTTGAGTACTGTTATTGAAGGGAGATGATCATGAATATCAACAAAATAAATTTGTCCAACTTGGAATGTAAGTGGGTAGTTTGATCACATTAATATCCGGAGGAATTAGCATTTCCCTGTCTCAAAGCTAACGCTTTTTTCCCAAAAGACTAATATTTAGGAATAAATGGTGCTAGGCACTATAATGGGTACTTTTATATACATTATTTTACATGTTCAAAGGAAGCTCTGAAGTTCCATTTGTCCCCCATTTTACAGACAAGGACACTGATACCCAGAGAACAACTGCTCAAGAGTCAAGGGCAAGACTAACAATTTCAGTGGCTTAGTAATATTTGCTTTGGTTATACATTTTTCTGGATGGTATGCTAGGTTCTAAATGGATCACTTCTCAACGTTTACCTCTAAGCCATCTTTTATTGTAGTAGTCTTTAGTGTCATCCACCACATGTCATGGCTTCCCTCCCCTGCTAGGAGCAGGGGGACATTGACTCAGCTCCTCAAATGTGGACAGTGTTAGGACTGGAATGGTGGCTCAGTGGTTACGGCGCTTGCCTGGCACGTGAGAATATGTGAGTTCGAACCCCAGCACCATGTACACAACAAAGTCTCGGAGCAATGAAAGCCACATGAAAAACTAAATGAAATTGGTTTTCTTTTTCTGTCTCCCTCTCTCACTGTCCCTCTCTCTTTAAAAAACAAAAACCAAACAAAACATGAACAGTGTCAGTGGCTTCCAGGTAGAAACCTTAAGAGCTTTGCCTTGCTCCATTTCCCTCTGTCAGCACTCCCGTGATGCTCTGTTAGCACGGGTCCTAGAAACAGGGTGATATAGAGCAACACCTTCAGCCAGCCTGCAATTCTGTTTAGGGTGAGAAATAAATCTTTCCTTTAATCCACTGAGATAGCAAGGTGTTCATAAAAGCAGCATGACTTACTCTTTTCTGACAGATACCAGGTTTGTGACATGGGTTTCATGTTTCAGCTATCTTTCACCTGGTTTTCAAACTTGTCACTGTTAGATTATAACCGTATATAAAGGAATAATGTGGTCTTCTTACTCTGTGATTTTATCCAGTGCCACTTAGGAGCCTTGGCTAATGTAGGATTTCAAATGATACAAACTAATAAGCAAAATTCATTTAATAATGTTTATTGACTTTCTATGATGTGCAGAACATTAAGAGGGACCTAGGGATAAATTAGGCAGGTGACCTGCCTCAGGGAACTTACAGTCTAGCAGAGATGGGCTGTATTTATGTATTAAATATATGATGATTAAAGGCACACAGTTCATTTTTTTATTAAAACATATTTGTTTAGGTCCATGACTGCTATATTGGCTAAGTTGTAGGTATTTAGTAGAGCATAAGAAATATGGTCATTACCTCATGGAGTTAGACCTAAAAGAGGAAGTTAAATTAATTATACAAGTAGTGTGAAATTTTAACTGGCATGAGGACTACAAAAATAAAGAAGAGCTACATGATCTCATTAGGGTTTGTAACATATGGATTTATTTATGGGATATAATGAAGAGCTCATAGAAACTTTGTGGAAATGCCTTCAGCCAAGCAATTGTACAGACCCAGGTTTAAATTCTGATTCTGCCACTCTGAAGCATAGCACCTTCCTCAAGTCATTGACCTGCCAAAGCAGATATTAATGCATCCTTTAACAGGACATTTTTGAGACTTACAGAAGTTTTTGTCTGTTATACTGCCTTACGTATGGTATATGTTCAATAAAGATTAGTTACTGGTCCTAATTCCCCCAAGTGATTGATTCCATGTGACCAGTGCAGAGAAGGGGAGGTGGAGAGTGGGTCTTTCTGGAGAACTGGGAAAGGCTTCACGGAAGAAGTACCACTTGAGCTCAGACTTGAAGAATGGAAAGCATTTCAGTAAAAGGAATAGTGACCACAGGATGAGCTGATAATGATAAGAAATGGGCAGCATTACTCAGTATCTAAGATCACAGGGTTTAAAATGAGACCAGCTCCAGTCCAAATCAAGGATTTATCATTATTAGCTCTGTGACCCCGGGCCAGGGACATCCTTTCTCTGGGTAAAAGTTTCCATACCCATAAAATGAGGATAATCCTATTCTGTAGGATTATGATAAATATTAAATGATAAAGGCACACAAAATGTTTAATACAGATCCTGGTAACTCAGGAAATGCTCCGCACAACTAGAAACTATATTTACTTTAACCCACAGGGAAGGTATAATCTATGGGTTGAGTTTTGTGGTGCTTTTAATTTAAACGCCTACTGCTTTGTCTTACTGCAAAGGGCTGACATCATTGAGTCCAGCTTGAGATTTACAATTTCCTTGCAGTATTAATATCCACCAATTAATAGTGACAGTCACTATACATTTAGTACCTAATGATCTGCATCCCCTCAGTATGGGTGGAGTGGCATGGCAAAGGAACTGTATAACTCAACTTACCCGCCTTCCTTCTTGCTGACTCTCTGTGACCTCCCTGCTGGGCTGCCCAAAGGGGTTGACTCCATTTGAAAAATGCATTTAGAAATGTCAATGTCTGGGAAGCCCTGAGCTCTAAACTGTCCTTGGAATCATAGATAGATGCAAAGAATGTCAGAGCCAGTTTCTAGTGGCCATGGAATTTCAAGTTCTTATCTTAAAAATGGGAACAGAGGGTTAAGAAAGTGAGACGATGAAGGTCACATGGCTAAGATGTAGCAATGAAGAAGCAGAGAAAGGTCCTTGCCCTTATGGAGCTGATGATGCAGTGAGGGAGATGGACAAGGTGCAAGAAAATAAATAATTCCAAAGGTAAACAGGTACAGTGATGGGCACCGTGAGCTTAGGGGATGTTATATAAGGTGGTCAGGAGAGTCTTCCCTGAAGAGCTGACATTTAGTCTTGGAGTATATAAAGGAAGGTACCAGCAAACATCTGAGACAGCAGTGTTCCAGACAGAAGAAATACAATTTCAAAGTTTGCAAGGGAGGGATATTCTTAATGTGCTTAAAGCTCAGTGTGGCAGAAGCCCAGTGAGCCAGGATGATATTAGTTTGAGATGAGGTCAGAGAGAGGCGGGGAAGGCAAACTTTATAAGGTTTACACCACTTTCTGAGGTTCAAATTAGATTGTAGGTACAAAGCAAAGCAGGCCTACTGGGAAGTTTCGAGCACTGGAGTGACAGAATTTGATTAATGATTTAAAGGATCATTCTGCTGTTTTGTAAACTGCTGGAGGATAAGAATAGAAACAGGGAGACCAGTTAGGAGTTTAAACTTCACTTGAGAGTTTATTTCAATAGTCTAGTTGAGAGATGGGGATGGAGTGAACTAAGGTAACTGACTGGAAGAGGGAGAAAGAATTGGACAGAGTGAATATACATTTTGGAGATAGAATTGACAGGATGGTTGCGAAGCACAGTGGTGCATGCCTATAATCCCAGCTACTTGGGAGACTGAGGCAGGAGGATTGCAAGTTTGAGGCCAGCCTTGATAATTTAGTGAGACCCTGTTTGAATATAAATAATAAGGAAGATTGGGAATGTGACTCTGTTGTAAAGCACCCTAGGTCCCACCCCCAGTACCAAGAGAGAGATGAGGGTGGACAGGAAAAAGAGAACTGGCAAGATATTGGGAGAGAGTGAGGTAAAGGGAATGAATAATCAAGAGCAAAGCACTATGATTTGCTTTGAGCAATTGAATTTACTGAGTGCCATTTACTGAGAAGAAAATTGGTAGAATAGAAGATAGGGGGACATAAAATTAAGAATGTAATATAAGTATAAAAAAAAGTTTGAGATGCCTACATGACACCCATATGGTATTGATAAGCAGGCACTTGTCTGTACAAACCTTGAGTGTTTACCACCCACTCATCGGTTATATTGCCAAGTACTAAAACTTCCTGCTGACACATTCCTACCCAGTACCCTTGCAGATAGTGCTAATAGATTTCAGAAGTCGCCTTTGTGTGACTTGGGCATGGCTCTAGCGTCTTGCTCATCACTGTGCTCCAGGCAACCACACCATCACAAATTTGGTGCTGGTGTTCAAAAGACATCCATTGCCTTCCCATTGTGTTGTTTCAGGCTCTTTTGTTTCACAACCATCTCAGCTTACTGTTGGCTTACAACAAAATATAGAGTGGAGAGTGAGCTACAATTCATTGTTAACCTACTATGCACTTCCAAGGTTCTGCTGAGGTCTGGGTGGGGGAAAGTTAATGTATGATTTGTTCCCTCCTCAAACAGGTTTACAGCTCCACAGAAGAAAGTGCAGGATAGTGAATGATTAAATACCAAATTAGTGGTCTATGTAAGGAAAGAAGCAAGTAGAGGAAATAAAGAGAGAAGAGAGTGGCAGCAGCTCAAAAATAACACAGATTTATTGGGAGAAACCTGCAGAGGGGGGGCCCAGTAGAGTCTGGGACCCCTCTTCTGCTTACAGACTGGGGTAGATATAGAGGGCTAAGGAAAAAGGAGATTAGGGCATTGTTAGAGAGTTGTCACGGAAGGGTCCTTTCGTATGATAAATTGTAGGATTTGTTTGCATGATGGTGGAGTATTGTAGATGGGCCTGGGGTTTAGGTGGGCACAGGGTTTAGGGTTTAGGTGGGTCAAGGATTTAGGGATAGGTGGGTTTTGTTCTAAGATGGGAGATAAGGTACACAATGGCACTGCCTTGCTCAAGTTCTACTTAACAGTCCAAATAGTATATTTAGAAGGGGATAGGATTACCATGGGTGAAGGAATTCTGGACATATGAGACTTGCCCTGGCCTTGAGGAAGAATAGGATTTGCATGGGAAGAGGGAAGGCTGGTGGCATCATTTGGGATAAGAAGAACAGTCTGAGTAGAGAAACTAAAGTGGGAAGTGAGAAATTGGTATGAAAAAAGGGAATCCAGTGATTATGGAGGAGGAAATAGGGGATGGAGTTAAAATGGTGGCAATATTCTTATTCTGACTTCAGGATGTAAAAATCAGAAAATCAGAAGCCACAGGTGTAAATTCAGGCACGGGTGTTATTTATTGGGATTTGCTGCTCCCAGGCCAAATTCACCTGAGCCGCCACCATACTGAGGGCAGGCAGGGGAAGTCAAGGGCAGGCAGGGAAAATGGTGTGCAGGGAAAATGGCACTGGACCTCAGCTGGGAAGCTGCTTTTATAGTTTGGGGAAAGGGAGGAAGTTGACGAGGATGGCCTCTGGAGATTGGGTGGTAAACTCATCAATCATCAGGTGTCCACGAGACCTTATTGGAGTTTGTCTGCCAGTGTCTTGATTGGTTGTTCTTTTTAATGGGCAAGCTGGTTGATGCCCCGCCTCCAGCCAGCGGCCCTGGCCACTAGGCCTGGCTAAGCCCCACCCCTAGCCAGCCACTGGGGATTAACCTAACACAGGACAAGCCTCCAAGTTGGTAATTGGCTTAGATGGTACCCTTCTGTGCCAGGTTGTTGTGTTACCATGGACCATGGCTTCCATGTTCTCTGATTCCACCATCAATTTCTTTACCATCTACTGCCTAAACCATTGCTGTGCATTTCAAGTGTTTGTGAGAACAGCATACTGACTCTGGTAATAGTTTTTGTTAGCTGTGATCTGTTAGATAAACCCCCAAACTATCAGTGGCTAAATGCAATGAAAGTTCATTTTTTGCTGATCTAATATCCTAATGCAGGCATTCTCAGCCAGGTAGCTCTCCCAAATGACATTCTTCCAAGTACTGATAAAGGAACTCAGGCTTTCCCCATGGTTTTTCCATTTTTCATATGTGTCTCTTAAGGCTGTCCTGGGAGTGGCTCCGTTTTAGTCACCCAGAGGAGATGAGCAGGAGGAATTGTGGGAAGGTGTTAGTGAGCTTGGCCAATAGAAAGCTCACTTCCATCTTTCTCACACTGGTGAAAACTCAGTGTCACAGCCAGACCAAGCTGCAAGGGAGACTGGGGCATGTGATCTGAAGAAAGAAATGGGTTAGGTGACCATGTTTCTCTCACAAAGTGCCAACCTGTCATGAGATTCTTGGTGTGGGAGCTCCTGAGTCTGAAGCTCGTGCAGCTTTCCACTTGGGCCAAGGGTCCAGGTGTCTTCCCTTCGCAACTCATGACCTCACCCAGTCACTGAAGAGCTGAGTAGCTAACATTCAGTTCAGACCTGACCTTGCTCCTGGAAGTAGACCCCTTTCTCCTTCCTCCTGAGTTCAGTTAACTTTTGATTCGCCACCTCTCACTCTGAAGTTATTCTTTACCTGAGTCTTGTCCAGGCTCCTGTTTGAATATAGACCTTACCCTATACTTTAGACTTGACCTCATACCCATCCCTGAAGACTCTGCCTTGAGTTCATGGGATTTCTCATGAGGAGTTCCACATCTGCATGCTTGTGGCTTTGAGTGTGACTGTCTGCTTAGTCACCAAATGTGTAAACCAGGGTTTGGTAGCATTGTAAAGTAGCCTTAGAATGTAATAGAATTTACCATATTTGGAAAATACAATGGTTTGGTCAGATCTTTTTAGGAAAGAGCACTGTTTATATGGAATTAGCTAGATTTGCATTAGTCATATCAAAGAGCAATGCTATCGTGTTAAAATAATTTTATATGCACGATCTAATTTCATTTTTCCTAGGACTGCTTCAGAGTAGGCATTATTCTTTTTGTTTATCAGTTGAGTATAATCAGAGAAAGAACCAGTAGGATGGTTGGATGGACAGATTTATCGTAAGGAATTGGCTTACACAAGTGGAGGTTGCTAGGTAATTCCTAAGTGTGTGGGACAGTCTGGCAGGAAGGGAAATCTGGAACTTAAGGCATGAGCTGAAGGCACAGAACTTCTTTAGGGAAGCTTTGTTTCTGCTTTAAGGGCTTTCAACTGATTCAGCCAGGCTCGTCCAGATTATCTAGGATAATTGCCTTAAAGCCAGAAGACTGTGGACTTAAATCACATCTACAAAATACCTTCACAGCAATAGCTAAGTTAGTGTTTGATTGAAAAAGTGAGGACAGCAGCCTAGCTAAGGGATATGTGAAACTAACCCATTTTACCATTATGTGAATAAGAGCTGAGGCCAGTTAGTTGCAGAACTAGTTGCTTAGGCTTTATTTATTTATCATGCTAAAATGTTTCCTTAAGTATTTTTTAACTTCTGAAATCTCATGTAATATTCACAGCATAATCTAAAGAAAATATTTGGATTGATTTACCAAGAATGATCTAAATGGTGCAGTGTTCATAACAATAGTGAAGAAGAAATTCATTTATTGAAAACAACCAAGAATAGGAGAAGGCTTTTTTTATTATCTAAGAGTTTCATCATGAATAATTTTCAGTGTGGATAAGACCTTGATTTTAAGTCAATCAGTGATAGTAGCATGTGCTTCTTTAATTCTTTATGGAGGATTGCAAAAGACACAAATCCTTAGCATTTGATTCTACCCTGAGGCTGAACACGTTATTGGTTTAATTATAGAAAGCTGAACTCTCGTCTTTCTTTAATTGAACATGGGTAATCTGTGCCTGTGATCACTAGCTGAAATGTCATAGATAACTTAGGAGGTCTCTTACTCTTGAACTGTAGAAAAATACCAGTTATTTTGTGGGCCTTGTAAAGCCATCATTACAGGCAAGCCTTTCAATTTGTTAGCAATTATCATCAGTGCTTCATGACTAAGATGGTTTGGAAAGTGTCACTAGCAGTGCCATTTCCCTTTTGGTGACAGCCAGGTCATTTAGGAAGAAAAGGCACATGAGGAGACAGATGCTGGCATTGTGGGCCCATGGTTTGAATGACAATCAGAGATCAACAAATCTTTATTTTTCACAGCAAGGAGAAGAGGAGGGGGCTTGTAATCCTTAACTTTATGTCAGGTCTTGGATGCATTCATACTTAAGAAGGCAATGACATTTTTATTTCTTTCTCTCCAGTTACATGCCAGGAAGGCGAAGCTATTATTATAGGCTATGTGTAACCACTGAACTCTGGTCTTTAGTGAGAAGGCACCCTGGAGGCCCAAATGACTATTGTCTGTTCCTGCTATAAATTTTGATGGTGGAAAAAAGCGTTGCCACTGATTTATTGCAGCCTTGAAGATAGCAGCCTGTGTGCCGGGTAACAGTTGTGATCTTGTCTTGAAGAAATGGACTTCATTGTAAGGCCAGTGCAGGAATAGTCTGTATAACCTTGAGGGTAAAACTGATAGTGTGGTCAATTTTTTTTATCCCTTTCCGCAGAAATTACCTTTTATTTTTAAAGGATAGTTTACAAATTTAGAGTTGAAAGAAGCACATGGTTTGAATTGGATGGGTTTCTCTGCAGGTGCTCAAAAAGTGCTTTGGTGCTTCAACCCAAGTTATACAGCAAACAGCCCAAAAGTCCACACTTCACTACAGGTGAAGAAAAGATGGGATAGAGGAAGAAGAGAGGGTGGGAAAATAGGAGCTGAACAGAGGGCTCAGCAGCTGTTGGGATCCATAAATAAATTGGGAAAGGGCAGGTCCAGACCCCTGGTGAGTTAGTGCCTGGGGGAGAAGGTGGTGGCTTGTGACTAACTGCAGGTAGAGCCTGGGTAAAGTGAGGGGCATGCACACAGAGGAATTGGACACAAGATGGTAAAAGTATCCCAGGAAGCCTGTGCACAAGTAGCTTGGAAAATAGGAGTTTCTACATCAGAAACCCAGCCTACCTGACATAGTGAGCAGTGGGACCTTGTATGTCCATGGTGTCGCATGAAACCTGTTGCAGAAGAATTTTGAGCAAATAACCTATTCCTTTTTAGTTTCTATTTTGCCCCTTGTCAACGAATGTAACGTGCCCATTTCCTGGGGCTGTTGAAAAGGTCAGGTGGCTTAGTGAATTTACTTTGTTTCATTAATGTATATTTTATGTTGCATTTTGTAGTTTGTAATTCTTCCTTGTGTCTCTTCATTTTCTTCTCAAAACTAGCTAGTAAATTGGGGAAGTTAAGTTGGTTTCCCAAAGGTCACAATGCTAATAGAACTTTTGACTCAAACTTGACCATAATTTCTCCCAGCACACTTTCTTACTTAATTCAGTATTTCAGGTAGTTCTGAGGGACTCAATGTCTTTGTTATTTTTTTTAAGAGAGAGGGACAGTGAGATAGAGGAAAAGAGAGAATCAGTTTTATTTAGTTTTTCGCTTGGCTTTCATTGCTCCAACACTTTGTTGTGAACATTGGTGCTGGGTTTTGAACCCATGTCCTTGCTTATTCCAGGCAAGCACCATAACTGCTGAGCCATTGCTTCAGCCTGACCCAATGTCTTTGTAAAGGCATAAAAGTTCCTGATGAGGAGTCTGAGATGGTACCATTCATGTGGTCTCAAAGAACCCTTTCGTGTTTCTGGCCCTCTTTTCTATTTGAGCAGGCTGTGGGGAAGAAAAACAATGGCGAGGAAAGAGGCTCTACTTCCAGTTCCTGCAATTGGCCACCGCTGCTTCTGTCTTCACAGAAGAGACAAGAGGAAAGCAGAGGTCATGTGGGTGCCCAGCAGCATGTGCTGCTGGAGATGCCTGAGCTGTGTGCCTTTGTCCTTACCTGGGAATGGCTTTGCTATTGATGAGGGCCTCTTTCCTTCACCACCCTGGTGCTGCCAGAGACTGTGCCGGGCATCTGGGACAGCACAGATACATTTGCATTAGAGGAATTACACCAACTGCTGCTTTCATGTGGCACTTCTCTTCTAGTCAGTCTGCTTCCCCCTGACCAGGGTCCGTGTGCTCAAGCTCGCTGAAGGGTCACATCTACAAAAATAGTGGTATTCCATGGGACATGAACCCAAAAGGGAAGTCTGCAGTTGGTCACCCGGTGTGTTCAGGTAAGGGACAGTTGCATCGGCAGAACCTGAGTGTCAACCGCTGACGTAAACTTCTGACCACAAAGACATCCAGCGTGGAGGTAATTCTGCAAGTTCTGAAACATGGCCAGACGCAGCTCTGCCTCTGCTTGAACCTTTCTGTTTATGGGGAACGCAGTGCCCTCTTCACTCAGTCTATGAAGAGGTCAGTAAAAACATGTTCCCCCAACTGAAATTGGAATGGATTGCTTCTCTGATTCTAGTTACTGAACGTTCAGTGATGTAGGATTAGCTTTTTTCAGCAACACTGTTGCAGTGTTAAATCATATTAAGTTTACCACCTACTAAATCAGTTTACAGTCTGTCATTTTTACATGATATACTGCTGCCAAATGAAATCTTTCTTATCCTTTACTTCTTTAGGATTTATGCTCAATCTTATGTTTAAGGGAAGTCTGTTAAACTTCCTTCCCTTGAGATGGTTTTTAAGACTGTCATGACCATTTTAGAGCCTGATTTTTATCCTTAAAGTATTTTCTATTTTTTTCAGCAAAATTTTGAATACGTGTTCAACAACTATATCCTCTATTATATCTTCATCTAAATAAATAACAAAAATGTTGAACAGGGCTAGAGGAAGATTGTTAGATACTGCTGGATTATGAATCAGTGGAGCAGGGAGAAGCAAGGAAGAATTGGGTATGAAGAGTGGCCATGGTGTGTTTTAAGATGAACAAGTTGTTAACACAGTGCACCCGGAGAAGTGGATTATAAAGTGGCCATGAAATAATTCATTCTCATCTGAGGGGTATGACTTGAGCAACTTATTTCCTTTATTTGTATGCACTTAAAGTGTACACTGATATTTTGATGTATAGATTGGGAAATGATTATCACAAGCTAAATATCATATTCATTCCCCTCAGATAGTTCCCTTTTTTGTGGTAAGAATACATAAGATCTGTTTTCTCAACAAATTTTCAGGTACGTAATACATTATTATTCACCACAGTCATCAGGACCGGTTATTTTTAGGTTATTAACTTTCTTTGCTTTTTAATATAAGGTGAATTTTTTTTCTTTCATTCAAATATTTGTAAATGTTCTTTCTTTTCTTTCTTCTCTTTTTTTTGGAACAACCATACAAGTTTTTAACAAAATAATATAAAATTCTGGATATTGCAATTACCCCCAGGAGTGCCCCCCCAATTACCCTCCCTTATCCCGCCCTTCCCCTTCCCACAATATCTCTAAAAAAGTATTAGGTTGTATAACATTACATCTTATCTGGATTTAACACATGCTAATAGACCAACTTTCTTACTGTCCAGGGTCTAGTCCCCACCTCCACAGATGAGTGGAGACAATCGACCCTTAGTTCTCTGGGTTAAGCTGATTTTACTCAGCATGATCTCTTCCATAGCCATCCATTTACCTTCAGAGGCTGCAATATCATTGTTTCTAATTGCTGTGTAAAATTCCATGGTATAAATGTACCACAGTTTTTGGATCCATTCTTCCAGTGAGAGACATCTGGGTTGTTTCCATAGCCTAGCGATAGTAAATTGTGCTGCTATGAACATAGATATTGCTGTGTCACTATAATGTGCTGATTCTAAGTCCCCTGGAAAGATACCCAGGAGTGGAACAGCAGGGTCGTATGGTGGGCTCATCCCTAGTTTTTTGAGGATTCTCCACACTGCTTTCCAGAGGGACTGTACCAGTCTGCAGCTCCACCAACAGTGTGTTAGTGTGTAAGGTGAATTTTTATAAACCTTTCATGCATGCTTAAAAGAAATCATAGACCCATTTTTTTTTTCTTTTTGGTGCCAAGGATTGAACCCAGAGGGCCTTAACCACTGAGCAACTTCCCTGGCCCTTTTTTAATATTTTGAGACAGGATCTCACTAAGTTGCTCAGGGCCTTGCTAAGTTGCCGAGGCTGGCTTTGAACTTGGGGTCCTCCTGCCTCAACCTCTTGAGCCACTTGGATTACAGGCATCTGTCACTATGCCTAGCTCATAGAGCCATTTTTAGAATATGGATTATGATGTGTATTAGATGAAACATATTTCCTACATTATTTGAATTCTCTATCCTAATTTTTTCTACTTGTACTCATAGGAACTAAGGGAAATGCTTTAATATTTACTATTGCTGTGGTATTTAGGTGAATGCCTCCTTTCTAACAAACTTTAAATACTTTCGTATTATGCTACTTGTTTCATAAATGCTCAAGTTTCTGTCTTAGTTGTAGATTATTGAGCTAATCTCTTTATCCTTTTTAATGCTTTTTCCCCATGAATTCAGCTTTGTCTGGCTTTAATATCACTTCTGTACTCTTTAATTTCATTTGCTTGGTAAAACTTAGCTATCATTTCACTTGAATCTTTTTGAATCACTTTGCTTTAACTCTACCATTTATGACAGTATTTACTATATTCTAAAATGCCAAGAATCATATAGTATATCACCAGTTGAATAACAGCTATTCATAAAAAACAAAAATTAATTTTCACTTGAAGCATGTGCATACAATGTCTGACATCTTGAATTCTGAAATGTTAAATGTGAAAAAATGTGTCTCAACTATATGAAATATTTTAGTTGGATTAATTCTTTGAACCTGGTTCAAGGTATTTTTAATGTATGCATTCATGCCCTTTGCGTTTGTTGCCATCATAAGCAATCATGCTTAGTTTTGCTGCCATTTTTATTAAGCTTTCTGTTTTTATGTTTCTTTGCTGTTTATCTGTTTTGTGTTTCCATTGATTAGCTTGTGCATGGACACAATGAGTCATTTCATAATTTGGTAGGTTTATTCTACTGGTTTTCTTGTGGTTCTATTTTTATCTATAAAAATGCATTTTATTTATTTTCTAAATGTGTCACCTTTAGAAAATGAATGACCTTTCTCTATCAAAGGTGAAATAATTCGTGCATTTGCTGTTGCTCCATCTCTTACTGGCACATCTCACATTGACACTTGTGAGATTTTATTCCAGTGCGTTAGCCACTTGTGTATTTTAGGGAGAATGCTAAATTGGTAGATATGAGAAGTTAAAATGGGAGGTGGTCAAGGAGATCAGTTAGATATTATTGTGGTGATTGAAAGAAGGTGGTCAGAATGAGAAGATCAGGACCACATAAATTATTTAGAAATGCAGTTTTGATTTCACCTTTGCTATGAGGCTTCCTCCTTTGAAAATAAATTTGGCTTATTCATATATCCTACTTCCTCATTGTGTCATAGAAAGAGGCCGCTCTCCTGTCAATATTAGATTAGATCTGAATCCTTAGAATATTCCTATGCTGCATTCTAATTTGAGCATAATTGGACGTACTTGTTTCCTTTTCTGTGGTGATACACCCCTGACATGTGTCTCCTTGGACATTTTTGGGATTTATTTTGGAACCTTATCACCCTCATCCTCTGCAACTTCCCGAGGGTCCAGTACCATGTGACCCTAGATTCATGTGACTCACTCTGACTTTCCCCATGGCCTCTTTTTTCTGCCTTAGTGACCCCAACATCAAGTGGGAAGAAGTGCTTTCCAGTTCCACTTTCCCTAGATACTCCAATCATTTGCTAACTTTTTATCACCTTGTTTATTTTAGAGCAATGTTCCTCTACTTTGTTGAGATAAGAGATGGACATTCAGCACCCGAGCAAATCTTCATGTTCAATTCTCCTCACGGGAGGGGCTGTGTGAAGTTTCTCAGTCCTAGCAAGTCTTGGCTGACAACTCTGTTCACTCTTCTGGATTAATTTATGAGTATCATAACAAAGTGTCGGAGTGTCGGAGTGACGAAGTGGCTCCTACAGCTGCCGTTTGTCAGTGGAGTTATAAGACCCACATGCAGATCTTCTTACCCCAGAACCTACGACACGTCTCTGTCTCCTCTGACCACCTCAAGTCACCAGAAAATTCTCAGCAGGGCTTGATAAGAATGTGATCCAGGAAACAAATATTTCTCTGAGTATCTGGAGTGGCAGAGCCACAAAATAGTAAGATGATAGACAGTTTGTAGGAGACCTGAAGGAGCTATTGCACATGAAAAATGCTTCTTCAGCATCTAAGCACCAGGTCTCTCTGTGTGAGTGACTTCTGCCTCCTACACATGTTCTTCTGTCTCATCATCCGATCATTAAATGACAGACTTGTGTGCCAGGCATTGGGCTATGGGTGGAACACATGTTGCTTCTTTTGACGTTAAAATAAACTGCTGAAAAATATTATTTATTCCATTTTATAAAATTCAGATTTAAATATCTTTAGGAGGTAAAAATCACTTGACAAATGTCACATAGGCCATCAGAGAGGTCAAAGTTACACCCAGGGCATTCATTTCCCTACCCTGTGCATTCAGTCACCAAACACATTGCCTTTTCATCATTCCTTCCAAAGTCCTAGAGCCTTTTTGTCATTAATATTAGCTCCAGTGTATGGAGAACCCAACTTGTTTGGTGTCCACCTATTAACTGAAATTTTCAGTTATATAACAAGAGACTTAAGATTTCATTCTGCTTGGGGAAAGAATAATAAAATCATCCTGTAAGACTTTGCTCAGAGGAGATTGCACATTTGATCCCATTCTAAACTCTTCAGTCCATGTGAATTCCACTTCACATTTCTTGAGCTGCTGAGATTTAGGGGTTGGTTTCCTTATTTAAAACTTACATGCTTTGGGCTCAGAATGAACACTGCTAGGGTTGTCTTACTCAAAGAATACAATTCTCTTTCTGTCTCTTAAAGAATTCCAAGTTCTACTGTTTCTAAGCATCTTTCCCTGTTTAACTTGATTTCAAGGAGTTCCAACTGTATTGCTTTAGCCATTAATAGAATGAAAGGAATAGGAAGCATGTGTGCCTATTAAAGAAATAACCCATTGTGCTATATTTACATCTTTGGGAACATTATGAATTTTCCCCTCCCACTTAGGGATTTATGTCCTTGATTAATATTTTTAAGGGAGAGGGACAGAGAGAGAGAGCAAGAGAGGGAGATAGAATCAGTTTTTATTTAGTTTTTCATGTGGCTTTATTTGCTCCGAGAATTCATTGTGTACGTGGTGCTGGGCTTTGAACTTGTGTACTTGCGCATGCCTGGCAAGCACCATAGCCATTGAGCCACCACCCCAGACCCTCCTTGATTAGTTCTGCATTAACACAAATCACTCAGAGCAGAATCCAGTATAAGAAAAATGAGCTCTGAGTTCCAATTTTATCTTCTGAAATTGGAAGTAATTGTGTATAAACTTCTTAGGATAGTTGTGAGGATTAGATAAAATAATTTACTATATGGGAAGCAATTAGTGTGATAGCTTACCAATGGAAAGGTTTCAAGAATGTCAATATTGTGATTATAGGTAAGTTTAATATTCAGAACTTCAGCTATAACCTAAAAGTTCATTGTGGTCATTCTCCTGATGGTAAGCATCACGTTATCATCAGATTGTTGGATTGTAGTTTTTACGTTGTTCTATAAAGGCCAGTCTAGGGACTGTAGTGGTGGCTCAGCAGTTACAGCGCTTGCCTGGCATGTGTGAGGACGTGGGTTTGAACCCCAGCACCAGGTACACAGCAAAGTCTTGGAGCAACCAGAGCCATATGAAAAACTAAATAAAATTTTCTCTCTGTCTCTCACTGTCCCTCTCTTAAAAAAAAAAAAAAAAAAAGGCCAGACTAAGTGCTTGACATTCTAAGTGGTGACATTCTGTACCACTGGAAAGCTCTTTTTCCCACTTGATGTTGGGGTCAGTAAGGCAGAAAGAAGAGGCCACAGTGAAAGCGCACAGTGAGTCACATGGAACTAGGTCACATGAAACTGGATACTCAGGAAGCTGCAGAGGATGAAGATAAGAAGGTTTCCACTGCTGCCATGATGAATTACCAGACATTTAGAGCTTATTACACAAAAGATTATTATCTCATATTTTAGTAAGTCAGAAGTCCAACACAGGTCTTATTGGGCAAAAAAATTCCAAGTTTCAGGAGGGCTGTGTTCTTGGTGGATGCTCTAGGAGAGAATCTGTTTCCTCTTAATTTAGTTTGTTAACAGAAATTGAGTTCCTTGCTGTTGTAGAACTGAAGTCTCCTCTTCCTTGCTGACATCAACTGGTGACTGTTCTCAGCTTTAAGAGGACATTCACATCGTTTGCCCCATCACCTCCTTTTCTAGTCTCCAGGCTCAGCAGTGGTAGGTTGAGTCCCTCTCATGCTTTGGAGCTCTCCTGCTGCTTCTCAGTCTGACTTTGCTTCTTCCACTTTTGGGGCCCACTTGACTAGATTGAATCTACCCAGATAATCCAGAAAAATAACCCCTACTTAAAAGTGTGAAATCTTAATTCCATTTGCAGTGTCGTTTTGGTTGGCAGCACAATATTCTCACAGGTTCTGGGACTTAGGACATGGACATTTTGTAGGGAGGAAAGCATTAATCTGCCTACCACACATTTGCTGCCTCACTGAATTCTCCTTGTGCTCCTATCTTATGATCCCCATATTAGAGATGAGAAAAGAAAGGCTTAGGTTAAATAATTCACCAAGGGTTCAATCAATAGCAAGAGATGAAAATAGCATTGAAATATAGGCATTTTGCCCCAATATATGCCTAGTTTAGACCTATATGAGATTGAGCTGTAAGATGGGCTCTGGTGCCAGTGCCAGGAACCCCTTTCCTGTATTTATGTCCTGGGACAACTTAAAAGAAGAAAATGACCAGTGTGCATTCAGCAGTTTTGGGAGATTTTATTTTCCACAGGAGATCAGACAGCCAAACAAGTGCTCTCAAATCTGTCTCAAAGATCTATGTTCCTGACTACGTCTTATTGACATAGGGCACAAACGCCTTTTTGTAACCGATTTTACAACTTTTTCCCAAGTTCAGACCTTTTACATTCTAACATTTTAGCCAGCAAATCTTTCACAGGAAGTGGAAGGAAATGTTATTAGGAACAGTGACTTACCTTAGCAAATAGCTAGTATGATCATGTCTATTACTACCTACTCTATGTTGAGTGCCTTTCCTCACTTGGTGACACTGTGAGATCAGCACTCTGAATAGCTGGACATTACACACATGGGAAAGTGATGCCAATAAATGAATTTGTTGGGATTTGGCAGCCTAGTGTAAAACTTCTGTCTTCTGTGGCCATCATAATCTTTTCCTCTCAGATGGAGATACTTGAATCTTTTCTACTCTTGATAATCTTCATATTTTACCCTTAGAGGAAATATCTGATATCAGGTATCTTGGGATTTGGGCTGCATTTCTATGTCCACAAGAATACCTAATTATCGAGCCTCCATAGCCCCTAAGCCTGGCAAAGGAGAAAGCCATTTTTAAAATAGGGATTTTTTTGGATTGGCACCCAGTTACTTTGTGATGCATATATATGCACTGATATATAAGTGTGGGGTGGAAGAATTTTGTATTGCTTAACCTGAAGTAGACTAGATTACAGACTCTTTGAAGTTAAGTCCTTATAAATAAGTTCCATAGCATGGAGTGTGTGTGTGTGTGTGTGTGAGAGAGAGAGAGAGAGAGAGAGAGAGTGAGTTTTATTTTTGACTTATTTTTTTACATGTTCTCATTTATTTCTCAAAAACATCCTGTGAAGTTTGATTGGGAAAAAATATTCTTATAGTGATAAGATGGTGGTGGTGATAAAGATGAAGAAAGCTTACTGTGTGCCAAGGTCAAATGCTCTATGTATTTTGTCTTGTTTAGTCCTTTCAATATCTGCTGGACTAGATACTACTGTTAGTCCCATTTTAGAGACCAAGTTAATTTAATTCTTCAAGGTAGACCAGCTAGTAAGGATGGGACTGAGTTTTCAACCCCGACAATTTAATTCCCAGGACTGCATTATTTCAATTGTGTAGCTGACCAAGAGTGAACGAAGTAGGATTGGTTAAGGTTTCCCAGCTGGAGGGTTCTAGAACTTGGATCAAGTTTCCTGCTTTTTATTTGGAAGCAATAACTGTGTATAAGAATTATATGGAATCAGAGAGACTTCCATTCAAATGATGCTCTCTTGGGCACTAAATGTATGACCTTAGGTAAATCATCTAATTTTTTAATTCACTCAACAAAATGTGAGTTATCATATCTACTTCCTTAAGTTGTCAACAGAATGGATATATATAATGTCTAACTTGGAGCAGAAAATAGTAGCTATTATTATTTGTCAATAGTTAGTTTCTTCACTACACCAGCTGCCTCTCTAGTGAGGGTCCAGGTTTGGTAGGTCTTATGTCTGGTAAAATCCAGTTGATTGAGAGAAATTGTCATAGCAGCCCTCAATCCTTTTTAACATGAACCATAGGCTGTTGGCAGATGCCGCCTGATAAAACAACATCAGCTTAGGGGAAGACAAAGAGGTGGGTCCTGGAGCTGAGAAGTGCAGTAAGGTTCTGGTGAACCTGGCAGAGGTAAAGCAAGGGTTGGAGGTCTCCTAAGCTTCATGCTTTCTCCTTAACTGTTCATTTAGAGGAGATGCTGGTAAGCATGCTTTCTTATAGTAAGTATATGTTCTCTCCTAAAAGATGCAATTCCAAAGGTAGTTCTGGAAACCTGAACAAAATATGGCAATGTTAAAGAAATGGGTGAATACTATAGATTGTTCTCTATGACATGTTTTCAGGCTGTAACTTTTTTTTTTTTTTTTTAGGCTGTAACTTTTTGAGTAGACCATTGAAATATACAATTAGTGGGTAGTTTTTCAAGGTTGATACCCTGAGTAAACATTGGCGTGACCCAGAAATAGTTCTGTTCAGAATGATTTATGATCCACAGTGCTATGCATGATCTGAAATACCTTTGAAAGGAGAGGCAGATATCAAATGCATTTAGAGGATAAAAACAGGCAGATGAGCATAAATGTAGACATGCGCTAGGTTTCTCCCTTTCTTCCAAGGAGATTCTCAGGGGCATACCTAGGGAAGCTCTCATTTCTGATGCGTACTGGCACTGAAGATTGAACTGCAGAAACTTGTGAATTGTCTGCTTCTTGCTGAGATTTCCTTATGTCTCCTCCCATCACCCTTTCCCTGAGAAAAGGAACAAGACAAGGACTAAAGCTTAGGAATGAAGGGAGGTGGAATGTCTAGTCTTCTCAGTGGATTTTAGCTAATGCACGAGTGTTCAAGTATTTTAGGCATCTCAGGAAGAAGAAAAGATGAAAACAAGCACATCCAACTTTTTCTGCATCAAAGTGATGTCCAAAAAATTAAAAATTTTTGAGGAGGAATATTTTTTGGTATATATATATTTTCAATCTATGGAATCAAACAAATCTACTTATCTTTAAATTTTACTTCTGTCACTTAATAGCTGCGAATCTGTGGGAAAGTTACAATATTTCTCTAAACTTCAACGTTCATATCTGTAAAGTGGAAACAATAGTAATACCTATGATATAGGTTTGTTATAAAGATTAACTTAGAAATCCACATATAGTCTTTGACTGTTTCTACTCTGTAGTATGTGCTCAATGTTACCTCTTGTATGATTATTTTAGTCCTCCTGTCTAACTTCTGTGAATCTGTTAAGGTTGGCAAGTTAGAATGGAACCACTTTTCTCTAATTTTCTTGTAGCTTAGTATTTATAAAAGGTCAACCTTCACTCCAAAAGGCAGATCTTTAGTTAGGCTCAGCCAAGATAATTCCCAGAACTCTGAGGAGACAGAGAGACACTCTTAGCTGCTGACAAGCCCCTTAGGTATCTTGTGACCCTGTGGCCAGAGACAGGAGGCTCAGAGAATACCGTAGGCGACAGCTCTCACTTCCAGCCTGCTGCCAAGGCAGGCAGAAAACAGAAATCTCAAGCCAGCCAGACTCCAGGTGCAGAATCCACTGGAGACAGGAGCCTACTCCAAAGCTGCCTGGCACAGCTGTTGAAAATGAAGGTCAGCCAAATTCATGAGGCATCACCTCAATTGCTCTGGAAGAGGAAAAGGGGGAAAAGTGGATTTGAGAGAAGTTAATGTTTGATTTGGCTCTTCAAGGTAGTCAGCTAGAGTGTTTTAATTATAGGATGGGGCTGACTATGAGTACAAACTCCGCTTTTATATTGGGGAACCTCAGAACCAGAGAGGGAAATGAATTGCCCCATTCTACACAGATAGCAGTGTAGAGTCAGCTTCTGGTCTGGTTCTCTGGACTCGAGTTTTTCCTATACATAATTATAGCCATTGCTTCTTTGCTGTTTGAAGAATTGAAGTCATGCAATAATCAAAGCATACTGAGTTACCTTTCCTTTTCTTTTTTATTAAGAAATTTATTTATTATACAATAAAATGCATATAAATTATCAATATGATATGCATATATTCTTAAATCAGAACTACCCCCTAGATCCCTCCCTATTCTCCCTCCCTCTTCCATCCCCTATCTGCCACCTGCTACATATCTCTGACTGCCCTAGATTATGTGTTGCTATGCCTTTGTTGGGTCTAATACATGAGATAGACCACCTTTCACCCAAGCCTGAATTTAGCTCCAGCCTCCACAGATGAGTGAAGATATTTGACCCTTGACATTCTGGTTTGGCTAACTTTGCTCAGCATGATTTCTTCTTCCATTGCCATCCATTTACCTTCAAAGGCTGCAATTTCATTGTTTCTAATTGATGAGTAGAACTCCGTGGTATGTATGCATGTGTGTGTGTGTGTGTGTGTGTGTGTGTATAATATTACATTACATTTTTTAATCCCATTCATCCAGTGAAGGGCATCTGGATTGGTTCCATAGTTTAGCTATTGTAAACTGAGTTTCTTAATAGTAAGTTTTTGAAAAATGGTTTGACACTATAGTACATAAGTGAATGCTTTTCTATATGGGCTCCTAAATCTTCTAAGGTAGGATTTAAGTCACCCAAGTTTGGATGCTTAGTAGTTTGAGAATGTGTGTGTGTGTGTTTTAATTTTTGGAAACAAATGAGGGAACAGATATAACACTTTTCCTAAGATTTTGCCTTTGTGTGAATTTTGAAACTTGAAATGTGGATTTTTTAAAACCGTCTTTTTATTTAAACAAAGGAAAATCATGTGATTTTCTTTATGTGTGAAGTGGTACAGGCAATACTGTTCATGCAAAGGATGAAACTGAGTTGTTTGTTATAGTAGTAATGATGGATTTGGCAAGTGTATAGTACCATTATTTCACTAACCCTATTGTAACCAAGGGTTAACATTTGCAGGAGAGCAAGTCCAGGTGGGTGCATCTTTGGTCCACAATGAAAGCTCAGTTAAGTGTATCTGGATGGGGATGGAATGCTAACCTTAGACTCATCAGCACCATGTTCAATAGCTACACTCTGAATATACTCCTGAAATGTTGCAGTTCAATACCTATGTGTCCCATTCTGCAATGCAGAATCCCTGTAGATCAGTTAAACAGACACTACATACTGGAGAAAATGAAAGATCAAACTGACAAAAACAGCCAGGTAAAAAATAACGTGGTTTTGTGTATTATCAAAGCACATTGGGGAGTAAGAAATTTCCAACTTACTCGAATTCAGAAGCATTAAAACAAGGCATTTTTCACTTGTAGGAGCAAAATGTGAAAGACTCAAGAGACTGGGTGTGGGCGATATGAGGGGTAGCTCTGGTTTAAGAACATATGCATATCACATTGTTACTTTATATGTATTTATGATTGTATAATAACTCAACTCCTTAGTAAAAAATTTAAAAAACAATGGCATTTATACCATGTCCTTTTAAATTTATCTAAAGGGCTCAATAGAGGTTTAGGGGGAATAAGTACATGCCTGGCAGAGCAGCAGATCTTGTAGAAAGATAATGTTTTTCACATTTCTGAACCGCATCTGTAGTTTTGATCTTTTCTAATAGAAACATTTTGATGTGAAATTAATTTTAATAATATTCAGTAGTCTATTTTAGTTAAAGCATTCTATCCAAACTATTATTATTTTAACATGTAAATAATAGGCAAATCATTGTGATATTACATTATTTTCACACTGTCTTCAAAATCTGGTGTGTTTTTTACAATAATCACATATGTTGGAGGGACAGGCCACATTTCAGTGCTTAATAGCTGTGTGTGGCCTGTGTTAGACCTGCATGGCTCCAAAGCTAGCATGAAAGCCAGGTCCTCCTCATAGGCATTCCAGGGCTTGCTCGAACTGTCTAGGACTGAGGTATAGGAGCATTCGGTTCTCTTAGCCAATTCTGCTGGTTCAGGCAACCTAATACCTATAAGTACAAATAAACATAAATATTTTGCAGTAGGGTTCCATCAGTCCTTGGTGGAATCATTTACTCAGCTCTCTGGGGGTGGGTGTGCAAAGGAGCACAGAATATTCTGTAGGGCTGCTGAAGGTAGTTCCTGTGCTCAAATCTCCCTTTCTTCTGGCATCCCACAGTGGTAGCAGGCAATTGAATGTGCAGACTGGGGTGCAAAGGGGCTCTTGTCTCTGACCATGACTGTTTTTGAAACTGGGTTGTTATATAGACACATTCACTTCTATAGATACTTGAAACTTTAACTGGAGGAAGCATACTCCTGTCCCCCTTCGTCCATTATCAAATAATCAAAGATTATTTCTAAGGGTGAAGCTGTTCATTTTATTAAGACCATGCAAGAGAAAGTGATCTTGTCACTTCTGAATTGTCTAATGCTGTTTTTGCCTCCAGGCTAAGGAAAAAGGCCTAATTTTTTTTTCTGCACAGAAGGCTGTTTTTGTCAGCGGCTACACTTTCACTTTTACTGTTGACACTGTACCTCTGTAGTAGTGTTAGTGCAAGGCTCATAAACCTTAGCCACTTCATTACTCATCAATTAGTTTTAAATGGATTTTACTGTCTTGTCTCTAACGGTGCTGGTCATGGGACAGGCTTGGTGTTTATAAAGGGTGTTACCTCTGACAGCCTGCAAGGGTGGCACAGTCAGAGCCACCCCTTTGTTAGCTGGGAATTATGATTTCAGGGAGGTCCCTCCAGGTCTCAGAGAACAAATTGTTTCTCATTGTTAGGGCTTTCCAATTCTGTGGATTTCATCCTCCTTTTCCTTAGAGTCTGACACAAATGTGGGAAATGCCCTGGAAATGGGACCAGATTTGGTTTTCTTGCTAAGCTCTTCTGCATCTTGGTATAGGACCTCAAACATATGGCTTAAACTTTCCAAGCCTCAGCAAGGTCATTTATGTAATGGAGATGGAAAGGCTCACATCACACAGGTCGTTATGAAAGTTAAGTGGAAAATGGACATTAATGGGATTTATGAACTATTAAGTGTTCTACAGAAATAAGAAAGATCCCCGGTGATGGCCCAAGAACATGCTTACTTTGAGAGTCATTCTTAAATGCAAGAAAATTAGGGTGCTAGCTCAGATTTATCTCTTTGAGGCACCCCTATTCTGTTTTGGCAAGGCAGTGACTTAGGAACACGGTAGACTAATCCCCATTCATTTTCCTTCTCTCTCCCCAAATTTATGACACGATTTCCTTTCTAGGATGTCATTGATGGGCATTGCATCCTGGTTTCACTTGGATTAAAAATTTGGGAAAGGGAAGCATTGTTATTTGTTTCCAGTCAGGGTAGGTAGGGTTCACCTTATACATTCTTAGTTACTGTAAGTGAAACTTTCTCTGAATTCAGTTCACATTGCAGACTTGTGATTACCCTGGAGCAGATGTGAATTTATATAGAGCTCATTATCTGGCATTTCCAGGAACTCTGTCTGAGAGATAGCCAGCTTAGTTTCTTTCTTCTTCTTTCCTTTCTGCCTTTTCTTCCTGTCTCCTTCTCTTTGATATTAGAATTATAGCATTTGGTGTTAGGATAACTTACAAGTTTGGGTCCTTTTAAATGTCTAGATTTATTTACGTATTAGTAACATTACCTGTAAAATCTTTGACTATTGGGAGTATGCCTTTTTATTGTCTGACATTTGTAGTGTGTCTCATAGAGTAGGTGCTTTATCAGTGTCCACTGAATGAATAGTGACTAGCAGTAAGCAACACTTTTGAGAATCTAAAATTATCAAAATCTAAAATTCTGTAGTGTTGAGAACCCTACAGAAACTTTATCCTTTACTCTTCATAGTGGCCCTATGAGGTAGGTAATATCATCCCCCTTTAATAGTAGAGAAAACTGATTGGAGACATCATGCCAAATTTTCCCAAGGCAGTGCAGTGTGGCAGGATGCATGGGTTTGGAATTAGGTTAGGTTGCTCCAAAGCCTACACATTTTGCACTGCATTTTTGAACCTTTAAATGCCTGCCTTCCAGTCTTGAAATGAATAGTTCTTATTCATATAATGTAACTTTAAAAAAAGGTGAAATAGGGACCAGAGGTTATAGGAAATTTATTTTGAAATAAAAGAGTCTGACATGGAGATGAGATCCATTTTTTCTCCTTTAAATTCTCCTTCAATTTCTCTTTAACTTTCACAAAAATAATCAACTCTTCCTATTTATGTCCCAGGCACTGCCATTAGTGCTTTACTTGTGTTTAATTCTCACAAGGACCCCATGAAGTAGACACATTAATGTTTCAGTCATCATGTGAAGAAATTATAACATGAGGACAGTTAGCACCTTGTCCATGGCTGCCCTCCAGATCCTGTGCTCGATTCGGTTCTATCTTTCTGGCTCCAGGATGGAATCTTTTAACGGCTTCATGGTGCTTCCACCTGTTCTGTTTTTGTAGTCAGAACCACCCACTCTATATGCATTTGTTTGTGATCTGTTGAAAATCCCTGGGAGACTGTGCGCTTCTTGGGAGCTGGGCCCTTTGCCTTTGTCTTCCTCATTGACTGTGTGCTCCTTGAGAGCTGGGCCCCACATTGTCCCATCTGGAACTCACCAGGTTCTCAGATCCTGACCAGATGATCAGCCAGTATTTCTGGGAAACTGAGAGCAATGATTGTTTATGTCTTCAGTGTTATTGATAGCAAGATAATATCTGTTCTATATAGCAGACACGTTTTGTACCCTATGCCACAAAGCCTTGACCTACCACTGATTTCAGCCATATCTGTGCTGGACAGTTACCATGCAAGATGGCCACATCCCACCTTATGGCCTTTCCACCTCTCTGTACTTTTTCTTTAGGACTTTTCCTAAAGCCTCTGGAAAGGCTACTTTTTGGGCAACATGGAACTGTGGGGGAGTTAATACCCCAGGGCAAATTTAAACCAATGGAAAATAACAGAAATGTCTGCCTCCCATTCTTTAGAAGGAAAGTCTTTGGTGCACTCTGCCTGGTCTCTTGAGAATTAGTCCCCATCTGCATTGAGCCCTAGTTACCCATAGTAGTCACCAGCACCTCTTATTTTTTTTTTTTTTTGTTTCCTATTTTTCTGTTTACCTTCCAGCCCTGCCCCCTGCCATTCCCTAAATGCTGCTTCCTGGGAGTATATTCAAAATAAACTCCTTAAGTCCTTGTCTCTGTTTATGTATTTATTTACATACTAAAAGCTGGTTAATGCCACATAATGTGAATAAGTTGTGTGGTTGGGGTAATTAGAGATGTTATCTCATAGGAAACAGAGTTTTGAAGGTCTTGCATAGATAGGATTAAGGTGAATGGAGAGAGACAGTTTAATTTCAAAATAGCTTTTTCTACCTTAATACTTCACAGCATATAACCAGTTATACTGATGGAAAGGATGCTAGAATGAGTCAATTTGCTGAAAACTAAGATGACCACACATTCAGTTTATGTTGATTCTTAGTTGCATTATTGACTTTGGTGTATAAAGAACTAACCTTCAGTGCATTCGTAAGTCTGTGGTTCATAGAACTTGTGAGCCGACACATTTTTATGACTCTTTCCCCTTGAGTCACTGTCAGGGATTTATCTAAAAAAAAAAAAAAGATGTCAGATGTGATATTCATAATCGCTCAGCAGTCACCTTACCAAAAAAAAAAAAAAAATTGAGAAAAGAACATGGCAGATGGTGTCATGAAAACCATACCGAAGAATATTCCTCAAAGTGATGAAATACGTGGCAGTGAAGCCCTAGCATATATAGGGGTGGCAGAAGAATTTATGGCTGGTGTTTCTGGGCCCATAATAACCAATGTATCAATTGTTTGAAAACATTTTTTTTTTTAAAGAAAGAGGGACAGTGAGAGAGAGAAAGAGAGAAATCAATTTTATTCATTTTTTTCATGTGGCCTCTTTTGCTCCGACATTTTGTTGTGTACGTGGTACTGGGGTTTGAACTCCCATCTCCTTGCATGCCAGGCAGGCACTGTAAATGGTGAGCCACTGCTCCAGTCCTGTTTAAAAACTTTTTAATTAGAAAGATCAGCAGGATTTGTGG
>PVKS010023159.1:0-32731 GCA_004027875.1 Aplodontia rufa
GGCTGCAAGGTCATTGTTTCTAATTGCTGTGTAATATTCCATGGTATAAATGTACCACAGTTTTTGGATCCATTCTTCCTGTGAGGGACACCGGGGTTGTTTCCATAGCCTAGCAATGGTAAATTGTGCTGCAATGAACATCGATATTGCTGTGTCACTGTAATGTGCTGATTCTAAGTCCCCTGGAAAGATACCCAGCTGAAAATATTCTTAAACAATTATATTTCTACGCAGTTACGTTGCTTCTCTTAATTTTAAAATTCAGTATTAACACACATTGCTGCCATCCATTTCTTGTGTGATACCTGAGGCACCACATGGTGCTAGACAACTTTTAATATTTCATATATTTCCTTTAACTGTGCATTTAAATTCCTTTCTTGTCTCAGTTCCTGAATTTTTATTCAAGAGTCCCACCTGGTGCATCTTAAATGGCAAAATATTTATTTTTATCCTCATTAATTTTCTATTCCCAGATTAATTTTTAGCTCTTTAGCTCTTAATTACTCTTATAAAAAACTGGTATTCCATTCTGTTTGTGTCACTGCAGAACTCTCTACCTCACCGTATTATATATTTTTTTAACTGTTTCCGAAATATTTTAAGTAGTATGAACAGCTTTTAAACGGTATATGTGATAACACAGCAGGTAAGAACTGGCTGGCATGAATTTCAAGCCAAGAGACAGTAAGCTTCAGTGGACTGTTCAATAAAGAGGTACAGAGTGGGGCTCCTCAGAACCAAGTTTGTTAGAGCTTAATAACGAGAAGAAAGAACACTCTTTTTCTCCAAAAGCCTTTGTAATGATTGTTAGGTCGCTTAATCGATACTTAGCATTTGCTCAAGGTCTTTGTTCCTTATTGTGCGGCTGCAGGTCAACCTTTGCTCATGGCCAAGTCTTGTTGCAATGTTAAACTTGTGACAGACTCACTCTGAGGCCCAGCTGCTATGCAGTTTATGAAATCCTTGTTTCAGGATCAAGCTGCAAAGTCACACATCACCCAAGAACTCTGGCTTTTCAGGAATTTGTCTTGAAACTTTGGAAAAGAACTTGGAATTAGGTGCAGCTTTGGAGCACACCATATTTTACAATATAATCTTGTCATAGTTTTTTACAACCTCTGAAACTTAAAACTTTTCTTATAATTGGCATATATATATGTATACATATATGCATATGTATTTATCTGATCATTACAAATGATGACAGGAATAAATATCTTGGATCATTTGAATACAGATGTTTTCTAGTTTTGAAAAGAAATGACAGATATATTTGCTAAATATAGCAATAAAAACTCCATTTAAAGCTCACAGGATTTTAATAAATAACCTTTGAAACGCTATGAACTTTAAATAAATTTATAATAAATTTCATGTTTGTAACTAATTCTGAGATTCAGAGTAACAGCTTGATAGAGTATTTTATGCACAAGTACAGAGCAGACAAATTATTCTTCATAATTTTTCTTCATAACGTCTTGTCAGTCCTCTAAGTGGACATGTTATATATTAAATGCTGTTTTATTAAATTTGTTATGACCCAATTGGACTTTGCCTTCTCTATGTATATAGTTGTGGATCCCAGAAGCCTCCAGGTGCACTCATTTGGATGATTTTATAAGACCATTTTATGGCAGCCACGTAACTCTGAATTGCAGAAATGAAAAAAAACTTATAGAGATAATAAATGTGATTTCTCTCTATTTAAACTTTGGTTCTTTTTGAAGCTACTTAATAATGTGCTATTTACCTCTTCCTCCCCCAAATCAGTGTTTTATTTTTACTCATTATAGCCATTAAGAGTATATTTAAAATCTCAATTATTTAATATCCCTAGTAGATATTTGTGTGAATTGGGAGTCAAACAGCAAAGCAGAGCCAGTAGAAGATATATATGAAGGGACTAATTGCAAGGAATAGACCAATACAATTTCAGGGAGTGGCCAGGCAAGTCCAAAACCCATATGGCAGGTCATCAGAAAGGGCAGATTGGAACTCTGGCAGGAACTGAAGCTGCTGTCTACCAATGCAAATTCTTCTTTCTTAAGCATGCCTCAGGTCTCCTCTTATGGCCTCTGATCTAATTGAATCAAGATCAACTAGATTATCTAATATGATCTCCCTCATGTACAGTCAACTGATTATAGACTTTAATCACAATTGTAAAACACCTTCATTGCAATGCCTAAATTAGAGTTTGATAACTGAAGACTGTAGCCCACCCATATTGACATGTAAAATTGACATCACTATATTTAAATGCAAACGATTTCAAAGTCAACCAGTATAACATTGACATGCAAAATCGTATCATTCATTTGATATCAGTGGAAATCATTTGCTCCTTTTGTGTTGCCTTGAAATGCACACTGTGAATGTAATTGTGCAGGTCCCTCTTACCTTGCCAAAGGAGAAGGGCATTAATGAGATGATGTGGGTGGATGTCATGGAGCCTTCCTGCTCTACAGCCAAGGTAGGCAGGTGCCTAGATAATTCCAACATTTCAAGAAATGCCCCTCCAGCATATTTTGTCTTCTCTCACTCCTCGAGCTAGCCTTTCTGAAGAACTCTGTCTTAAAAGTTGAGAGGGTTTTCTCAGTTGCTCAGAGTGTATCTTGCTGAATGATTACCTGAAACAGACTGACGTAAGCCCAGAAGCTTTGGAAGTCACAGGAAGGCACTATGAGTTTGCCAAGAATAACTACAATATTGAAGGAGCCAGAAAGGGGGTTATACATACTGTGGTTTGAAATCATTGACCACTACATTTGTTCTTTTTGCTGTTCTACCTGCAGAGAACAGAAGTTTCTTCAAGGCACAGACCGCATATCCTAGGGCACAGTGAATAGCCTAAGTCTCAGTTAGGGGCCTACCAGGATACCAGAATCCCAGAGTAGGATGATTTGAGGACAGACAAACAAAAAACCTTGTATATAAAGGTGTAGGCAGGCTCTAGGGAAATCCCAAATGATATGTTATTACCTTCCCCAGTCTGGGAGGGCAGGCTTACTGGAAGCCTGGGGAGAGAGTCTGGAAAAGAGGCCCACTCTCATAGATGTGTGATCTTTGTTTATGGGACGAGATCATTCTTCTGAAGAGGAGCTGGGGGAAAAGAAATACCCCAACCCTGCAAATAGCTTATTCTCTCCCTCTGATCACCTGCTGGGGTTCTCCCTGAGTGGAACCCTCTAAAAGTCAGGGAGCCAAGAGTCTGCTGATGTTGTCCCTCCAAGTCAGCCAACTTGAGGGCACAGTGGAGCACAGATCTAGATGGGTGAACAAGACTAAGCCCTCCATTCATGTAGACAGCAGCTCTGTGATTTGAACTTCAGGAAGCTATGTGACTTCTCTGAGCCTCTGTTTTCTCACTTTAAAATGGTATAACCACAGCTATCCGACTGGGTTACTCAGGAACAGATAGTGTGTTAGTCAGCTTTTCATTGCTGTAACGCAAATACCTCACATAAACAACTTAAAGGAGGAAAAATTTATTTTGGCTTACATTTCAGAGGTTTCATGGTCATGGTCAGCTGGCTCCACTGCTTTGGGCTTGAGGTGAGGCAGAACATATGGCAGAAGGACTTGGAGGATGAAGGCTGCTCAGCTCATGACCACCAGAAAGCAGAGAGAGAGCAAGAGTGAGCATGGAAGAGGCAAAGGGAGCAAGGAGGAAGGGGCTAGGGACAGGAAATACCCTTCCAGGGCATGCTCCCAGTGACCTGCTCCACTGCCTACAGTGTCCACACTTCATGGAGTCCACTCACCTATCAGTGGACTAATTCCCTGATGAGGTCAGAGCCCTTGTCATCCAAACACATCCCCAAAGCCCCACCTCTAGAAGATATTGCAATAGGGACCAAGCCTTCAGTACATGAGTCTTTGGGGATATTCCAGATACAAGCCATAACAGATAGAACATGCAACTTTCCTTTAATAATAGCTGGCATCCAAAGTAGTAGTTGTATTGTTATTATGAGAACTGCCACCACCATTGTGATCTCAACTGACTTAGGACATGGATGTGAGGTTCACATGCCAAAAAGGAAAGAGGTCAGAAGTTCAAGAAGCATTTGAAACTGTCTCTGAGTGACTTATGCTGTGGTTTGGGGTGTTCATGTTCTGAGCACCAAAAAGGTTCATTTGTGGAACCTTGGTCCTCAATATGGTGATGGGACCTCTAAGAGGCAGAGTCTGGTGGGAGGCTCTTAGGTCACTGGGGGTGCTGTTCCTGGGAGGAATTAAGGTGGTTAGTGTGGGATCCTGATTACTTCTTGCAATAAGATTGCCATAAAAACCTGAGACTGGCCCCACAGTTTCTCTGAATTCCTGTTTTTGGAGGTGACCTATTCATCCCCCCATCTGTGATGGAATCTTCACCAGAGTTGTTACTATGCTATTTGCACTTTTAGGCTCCAAGACAAGATATTGAGCTAGATAAAACTCTTTTCTTTATAAAGTTAGCCTACTTTGAGTATTTTGTTATAGTACAGCAAAAAAAATCCTATTCACTGTAACATCTTACACATACACACACATACACACACATACACACATATACATTCAAATGTAAATACTTTAAATTCTGATCATGAAAAAGACAAAACTCCCATCTCCTCTAAATGCTCCTTATGATTATACATTTCCGTTCTTTCTGACCAAACTGCCAAGGATAATAAAAAAGAAAATTAGTAAGCTACCTCAATTTTAATGCCATTCCCCCACTACTTAACTGATGGTGGAGAATTTAATGACAGAGAAAATAGCCAAGATTTGAGATCTACAGGAAGAAATTGTGACTAATGCACATTGCCCAACTTCACAATTAACTAAAATTTGATTTAATAAAAACTGTATTAGGCAGGTAATAACATTATGGTATAATAAATGTCCTTCATCTGTAATTTCTCTCTCTTATCTGTAGTAGTAGGATTATAAAGGAGAATTTGTAGATTTTTAGGGAAAAGAATTTTTCTCAATTATTTTAAAGTTTGCAGTTGGAATAGACCCCTATAACAAAAATACATTAAAAAAATAAAATTAAGGGGCTGCAGTGGTGGCTCAGCAGTTCCTGGGCTTGCCTGGCATATGCAAGGACATGGGTTCAAACTCCAGCACTACGTATACAATGAAGTGTTGGAGCAACAAAGACCAGATGAAAAACTAAATAAAAGCATTGGTTCTCTCTCTCTCTCTCTCTCTCTCTCTCTCTCTCTCTCCCTGTTTAAGGAAAACAATCAAATTAACCAGAGAAAAACAGAAATGTATTAACTTCATATGTTCGTGAGAGATACCCAGGGAGCCAGTCACTTTTCAAAGAAATGGCTATGAATTTTGCCTTATACAGCATCTTCAACAAAGAACAGTAAATTTTAGAAAAGTGACCAGACAGAAGGAAAGGACTTTGAACTTCAAGGGCAGCAACCTGTGGGAAGAGGAATGGCAGATCAAGGCTGTTGGCCAAGTTTGCTAACATAGACTTCTTGGTGCCATCAGCAGGTCCGTAATGGTAAAATTGTCTTTAGCAGTTAACCTTCCTTGTCCCTGGTCGAAAGGGGAGGTGGGATATCCTTTGTTTTTGCAAATTTACATCCTGGTTTCAGACAAATGAAGGGAGTGGGAGCTTTTGTGCATCTGTTTCTCTTTATTTGCCTTCAGCTCAACCATCCATATGTCATAAAGGCACATTTGGGAGTGATACATTCTGGCTCCCCACAGGTATGGTATAGATAATAGATGGTGCATATATAGATAGTATAGATTATGTTACTCTTATAAGTATGATTTAGAAAATAAGTGAAATAGAAAGCCAGATGAAAACACCTTAACATTTCCTCCTGGAGAAGGTTCAAAGGTATCTGTCGTCTTTGCACAAAAGCAATCTTCCCCTTCAAGGTCCTGAGGACACCAGCAATAGCCCCGGATGTTGGATGAAATTGTTACTTGTTCCTTCTGACAGACACTCTGTGCTGGCTGCACTGATAAGACTCCTGGCTGTGAATAAAACCAGGTCGGAGGTTTTGCTACCGTTTATCATCGTATACCTATGAATGATTCATGTGCCATCTGTTGACCATAAAGCCAGTTAAATAATTCTAATAAATGCATGATTTCCACTTCCTCTAGTAAAGCAGCACTGGCATTTAGAACCTTCCTCAGCAATAAAATATCAGCAAAAATAAAACTGACAGTAGTCTTTGCTATTTCTAAGCATTAATCACCTTAAAGCACAATATCAGGTAGCTGTATTTCTGTGACTATTAGGTAAAAAATGTTGGCAACATGTTAAACTTCAATTACTTTTTATAATACATTCACTGAGCAAGACTTAATGACTCACAAAGATGATTTGGAATAAATACAGATATTCACCCTGAAATTTTCTTTCAGTGGCAATGATTATTAACAATGTTGGTTTCTTCTCGTAGGTAGTAATTTTTGGCAGTTTAGTTCTTATTCAGTACTGAAGATGTGCTCATTATTAGTATCTCCATCGTTCCTCGCTTCCAAGTATTCACATATTTAATTTGCTTTTTTATTGGGCAAAAATAGCACTATATCAGCAGAGGGATATGAACTTTATTATTGACACAAATAGTTTTAACATGGAGTTAAAACTTTGTATGCTTCTGAGTCACTCTTAAGAATCACAAATATTGCCCTTTATGATATCCTGGTCATTTTGAACAAAATATGGGAATAAACATATTTTTAAAAGTATCAAACCCCACCAGGTGCAGTGTCATCTGCTTGTAATCCCAGCAGCTTGGGAGACAGATGAAGGAGGATCATAAGTTGGATGTCAGCCTCAGCAACCTAGTGAGACCCTATTTAAAAAAGGGACTGGGGATGTGGCTCAGTGGTTAAGCATCCCTGGATTCAATCCTTTATATAAATATATCAACCCCCAATTAGACTTGGATATTTTGCTTTGAATAGTCTCTCTCAACTTTTTTCAACGCAAGGACATGTTCTGATTACCCTTTGGCAGGTGAAAATGAGAAGGCATGGGAAACTCCCACTGAGGGATTAGGAACAGAGACAGTTGTGCTAATCTGTCACTCACTTCTTTTTCCTCCTCTCAGTTTTCTCTTTTGAAATGAGAAAATGAGCTCTTCTTTTCATAGCAGCAGTGGGGCTAGATTTCATTGGTGAGCATCTCCATTGGATCAGGAAATATGGTCCATCCTTGAGGGTCTTGTTTTTAATCTCATGGTTCAACCCACTTGAGTAGTGTAATTCTGTTTATTATATTGTCTTTATGTCTTTAAAGATAATAAAATGCATATGAAATAAGATCCTAATTTTGTAAATAAATAAATCACGTGTATATGAGTGCTCATATTGATTTTTTAAAAATCTGGAGGAAATGTTTCTTTTTTTTTTTACTGTTATGAAATTTTTATTTGGACAAAAATGTCATTGGCTTTGATTCATGCTAATGTAGAGCTTCTATAGAGCACACTTTTAAACTTAAGTTGCTGTTGATATAGCACACTTTTTAAAAATTTTTAATTTTTGAACAACCATACAAGTTTTTAACAAAATAATATAAAATGTGTATATATTCTGGATATTGCAATTGCCCCCAAGAGTGTCCCCCCCAATTACCCTCCCTTATCCTGCCCTTCCCCTTCCCACTATATCTCTAAAAAAAGTATTAGGTTGTAAAACATCACATCTTATCTGGGTTTAACCCATGCTAATAGACCAACTTTCTCATTGTCCAGGGTCTAGTCCCCACCTCCACAGATGAGTGGAGACAATCGACCCTTAGTTCTCTGGGTTAAGCTGATTTTACTCAGCATGATCTCTTCCATAGCCATCCATTTACCTTCAAAGGCTGCAATGTCATTGTTTCTAATTGCTGTGTAATATTCCATGGTATAAATCTACCACAGTTTTTGGATCCATTCTTCCAGTGAGGGACATCTGGGTTGTTTCCATAGCCTAGCAATAGTAAATTGAGCTGCTATGAACATAGATATTTCTGTGTCACTATAATGTGCTGATTCTAAGTCCCCTGGAAATATACCCAGGAGTGGAATAGCAGGAAATGTTTCTAAACATTGAAAATGATCATTCTGGGTGACTTTTATTCTATTATACTTATTTTCTAAATTTCCTTTAATCATAAAAAGTTTATTTTTTTAAAGGTGGTAATAAGTAAGAAAGTATACTCACTTCCCTTCTACCTTATCCACTAAAGAGTACATCAAAGAAAGCATAGCAGAAGTAAGAAAAGAGGTGATATTAAGGGGGGAGTCCATGTCAAGGACAGGAAAGGTATGGGGGTATCCTTTCAGCACAGGCTCCAGCTGATCTTTTGGGGAGGGTGGGGTGGTTGGGGGGACTCACCTGAGCAGGCTTCTAGGAGCTGACAGGTGAGTCAGAACAGGCAGTATGGTACTGTTACTACCTCTTGACGTGGCCAGTGTATCCTCTGCCCTGTTGGCCTCCAACCCGATGTTTGTTCATGGTGCAAAGAGCCAGGGTGAGGTTCAGTCTCCCAGGCATATCCACTTCCATCTACTACCTCTATTAAGCATTTCGCACAGTTACTTTTGGTTGGACTACACTGGCTAAAACTAGTCTTGTAAATAATCTGCATGAAGCACGTTGAGAGGATGGAGCAAGTGAGGAGCAAATGAAAAGAATAAAACCTGAAAACTGCGAGGCCGGCGAGTTTCCAAGTCAACCTTCATTCTTCTGTTCTTTGCACTGTTTTGTTTTGTTTTCTTAAGAGAGAAGGACAGTGAGAGAGACACAGAATCAATTTTTATTGAGTTTTTCACATGGCTTTCATTGCTCTGACACTTAGTAGTGTGTGTGGGTCCTGGGGTTTGAACCCATGTATTCGCACATGCCAGGCAAGCGCCATGACTGCCGAGCCACCGCTCCTGCCCCCTCCTTTGCACTTTTTGACCTCTTTCTTTGTACTTTTGTGAGACAGGACCTTCCAGGCCTCTTCTATAAAAATGTTTCCCTCGTTCTTCCCATGTCAGTGTTAGTCATCACCTTCTAATATGAGGTTCAACTTTTCCTGCTTTGTGTTTGCATAGGAATTCATTCATCAATGTCTGTGGAACACCTGTTGTGTACATCCAAGGTCCTAAGAAAGGTAGGTGCCCTCATGGGCCCATAAAAGTAGCCTACATTTGTTGACAAGAAACAAACAAACAAACCATCAACACTTATCTCAACAGGGCTCCCTGGCACTGGGTTCTCTATATAGTTAGTAGTACTATCTTATTTCTGCAGGTATGACGATAGACCATGTTGCTACTAATGAAAGCTGATCCTTGAATTGACACGTGGGATGGCATAAATGCATTCATGAAATTAGCAATGGTTATCATTGTCCTCAAGTATAATGAAAGAAATCCAGATGAGCTGAATTTTGTGCATTCATTTATATCAGATCTTGTGACACAGGAGGTTTTATTCTTTTGGACAAGGGTGTTTGAATAAAGTTACCAAACAGCATTTCAGTTTGAGACATGAAGGTTAGTAGGGACTGTGGACATGAGGCACCTGCTCTGTGGAGTAAGGCTGGTATCTCCCTGTTATGATTCAGATGAGCAGTGTTGGAAGCTTTGTCCCCAAGGCAGCAATGTTCAGAGGTGGGGCTTTGGGGAATTGGTTAGATAATTAGGGCTCTAACCTATTCTGCAAATAATCTATTGGTAGCTAAATGGACTAATGGGGGTGGGATGAAAACTGTAGGGGAATGGTTGGAGGAAAACGGTCACTGGGGGTATGCCCTTGGGTACTATATCCTGTCCCTGGCTCGTCCTCTGTCACTGCCTTTGCTTCCTGGCTGCCCTGAGCTGAGTAGCTTTCCTCTACCCTTCTGCCATGATGTCCTTTCTGCCTCACCTCAGGCCCAAAGCCATGGAGCTAGCCCGCCATGGACTGTAACCTCTGACACTGTCAGCCAAAATAAGTCTTTCTTCCTTTAAGTTGTTATGTTAAGTATTTTGGTCACATCTGTGAGAAATTGACTAACACACTGCTACAGAAGTCTGTTTTAGTGATCTTGGGGTCATGCAAAGTGAGTTACAGCTCCTCCCTGTTTAAATGCATCCTGTCTCTCTTCCATTGTAAAAATAACTGTGGACTCTGTTCTGTGTAAGATTAGGATTCCTTAATGGCATATGTTTGTGTTGACATAAACAGTCTTCCCAGAAATTTGCCACAAGTCAGACCTTGTGCTGATTGTGAAGAGTACTTCTTAAAGATCATTGAGAAATCAATTCAGACTCCAAGCTCAATCACATCAGTTAAGTGCTCTAATCTGTAGGTAGGTACCTCCATAATCTTGCTAAAGACACTTATTTGGAAGGAAAGTACTTCATAATTTGTCTCTGTGTTTTACTGAACTCTGTATTGATTTTTTTAAAATATTGCCAGAATCCTCTTGTATATCATCTAGATCCTTGGCTTCCTCTGTGTTTTATTTTTGTAGCATTTTTCCATTTTCAGCATGCTATGTCATGAACGAGTTGCTTATTGTCCCACTTTCGAGAAACGCTATAGAATAGCAGGGGATTGTGCAGAGGGAAGGGAGTCTGTCTGCGGAACCAGCTGATGGGTTTATTTATTGTACTTTAGTGTTGGCTGTTGAATGAAATCAACAAGCTCAATGGCTGTGGAATTCTAAAGTCCTAAAGTTTTTCATTCAGTAGAGCTTTGTGAAGCACTCAACCCAGATTTTTAATGAGTTTGTTTCTCTTAGGATTTACAGTGTTTGTTAATTAAAACTAAGCACCTGGCTTGCCAAATATGGTCAGATGAACAACCTTTTGCTGTGTGTTCTGCTGGGGGATGTGGGGAACATTTGATTGCATGGCATTTAATAGGTAATTTTAAAATGGCAAGTAAATTGGCAATTGATTATATTTTCAAATGAACACAGCCACCACATAAATACTTTGTCACCTTTAATTAGCATCAACATGATACTTTCACAATGAAAAATAAATCCAGCAGTGAAAAGATTTTTACAAGATCTGTCAAAAGCATTTAGTGAATACCAGGATGCTGTAGTTGGTGCTGCCAAAATAAAGGTGGGCACAGGAGTCCGTGTGCCAACAGGGAGGCAGAAATCAGTAAAAGAAACAAAGAGTCACTGAAACCAATGTAAAATTGCAATTGGAACAAAGGTTTTGAAGGGTAAGAATGCTGCCTGGACCTGGCTCTCTAGAAGCAGGGCTGGAGAAGGGATTCAGATACACGTGATTTATTGTAGGAATGATCCCCAGGGAAGGAGAGTGTCAGAACCAGGCTGGGGCAGGTGACAGGTGTGGTCTCAGGTAGACTGAGCTTCAGCCTGGTACCTGGGGTCTTTGGAGTCCGAATGGCAACACAGAGTTGTCCCACCTTAGGGCAAGGCTGGTCTTTAGCAGCTGTCCCCAGACTAGGCTTAGCCAGGGTCTGGCTTGGGGTAGATGGACATGGCCTCCGGAAAAAGGGAGCCCCACAGACAAAGGGAAATTCTCCAGGGAAGGACGGCAGCAACTGAGAGAATGTGTGCAGCAAGTTGTAAGCAGTATGACATTGATAGCATCCACTGCAGGTGCTAACGGAGCATACAATCCTCTTTGCTCAAAACCTTCCAGTAGCCTCCAATATCATTCAGAATAAGACTCAAATGCCTGAGAAGGACTTCAAAACCCTGCAGGATCTGAGGCCACCCTGACCTCATGGCATGGATGCCTTTGGATCAATGCTTATTGCTCAGTAAGAAAGCATTCTGTTCCTCTACCTACCATGTCCGGTCTGGACTTTCAGCTACCTTTTCTATTTAAACAGCAATGTTTATTTTGGGTGTATTTCCTATTTCATCAGTGTATGCTAAGGTGCCAAATTTTGTTGTATTACATTTTTATTCAAAAGATCTATAGTTGTTTAAAATGGTCAAAATCAGACAGAGAATAGGATGATAGTTGCCAGGCTCTTCTGGGAAGGGAGGATGGGGAGTTGCTGTTTGGTGAATGAGAAGTTTCAGTTTTATGGAGTGAAAGGAGTTATGGAGGCGAGTGGTAGAAATGATTGTACAATGTTATGATTGTATGTAGAGTTCGATGTACTCTCAAAGATGGTAACTTTGATGTTATATAAGTTTAAACACATTTTTAAATAAATATCTGTCAGAACCGTAGACTCTTACTTCAAATTAAAATATGGCGTATGGTATGAATCTTCTGACTCCAGAGAAATCTTTTTCCTTTGTTAAATGTGGTGAGGATCGCTGTTCCAATCTGAAACTGACCCAAAGTTGAAAATAGAAGAAAGGAAAGAGAATCTTTAAGGTCATTTTTTAAAAGTTGGGGGTAGGGAAGGTGAGAGAGAAAGAGAATCAATTTTATTTATTTTTTTAATCTGTCTTCTTTTTGTGGGGGATACAGTTGTGTATATGGTGCTGGGGGTTTGAACCTGGGTCCTCACACATGCCAGGCCAGTGCTCTACTGCTGAGCCACCACCATTCCAAACACTTTAAGGTCATTTAAAAAAAATCTCCCCCCTGAAAATGATTGTTAGATATGTGGGCTTCCTGGCCTGGGCTGTATTCTCAGCTGTTGTCTCTGCCTTTCTTTCCACATTTAGGTTTTTCTTAGATTTCTGCTCTCTGGGCTCTTTTCACAACTTTGTCGTCCAATATTAGTACTTTCTGTTATTTATTATCTATTTTTTCCTCCTTTCCTTCTTCACCTGAGCTCTATTTTAGTTTTATCCAGTGAATCAAGGAAAGTCATTGAAATCTGATTATGTGTTAGAATACCATGATGCCTGCTGCATTTCCTGGTGCAATAGGAAGCCTCACTTAATCCTCTTCAGTGGGGACTTGTTGCAGAGAGGCCCTCTGTGGACTGCATTGGGAGCCTTCCCTTGAGATATTCAGAATCCTTTTCATCACCAGCTTGGCTGCTGGGTCTGAATCTCTGCCAAGTCCCTGAAGAGACAATGTCATCTGACAAATTTCTTCCAATTGCAAGGATGTATGTCACTTAAGAGATGCACAGCTAAGGGCTAATTCAATACTGGGAGCTAGCTCATCTCAGCAGTGTTGGTGAAGGGCCCACATGTGCCAGCCAGGGAAGAAGCTGGATAAGTGAACTGGCTGGACAGGAAACACAAAGAAAATCAAAACATCGTCTTAAAACCTCAAAATCCTAGAGAGGAAGTGGACCCGGAGACACTTGATTATGATAAACTAATATGCTTCAGTTTCTTCATCTGTAAAGCAGGGACAAGTCTATCTAACTGCTTTCCAAGAATATTAAAGAAACTGGTGACATAAGGTACTTGACAGAATGGCCTACAGGACAATGTTGGAAGCTACTAGTAGAAATATGTTCAGAACAGAAAGAAACTCTCTGTAGACAGTAGAGTGGGTAAGTTCATCCAAGAAAACTTTGTGGAGTAGATAACTGAGAGGCCCGTGGGGTTTTGTAATTCTAACTCATCCTTTCCTTGTTTGTGTCAGCAGCAACACATATAAGTGTTAGCAGCCCTGGATGCATTTACATAGGATGAGAAATAGGACCCTGGCATATGGAACCCCTATTGTTGCTTGAAATTTTTATTAATGACATTGCCAGTTTTCTTACCAAAGCAAACTACCTAAGGAGCCACTTATGAGCTACTGCTAGACATTATTTCCAAATACTCAATGGCCTTGATTATGTTAAATAACAATGATTGCTCAGGGCCTGCCAAGTTTCTTAGGAACTACACAAAATATTTTTGTAACAAATTTAGTAATTTCAATATCATCAAATATCTACCAGAAAAAAATGAACCAGTAAATTTTGTGAATCATTTTTAAATACTGTAACAGAAGAGTTGCCTTTTTAAAACTGCTCTCCACCCAGTAGTTTTGATCACTGTTGCTTAAATGGTGGTCCAGATTACTAGGCCTTGCTTCCCCTGAGGATGGAATCTTGAAACATTTTCTGGTTTTGAAGCAAGAATCTACCATGCTGCACAGGCAAACACTCTTCCAGGACTATACACTCGGTAATTTCAAACTTAGAGATAAGAAGATGTATGGACTGCATTTTCCAAAGACTTTAGTCATCTAGATGAATATTGCTTTTGACATTTCATAGAAAGGCATTTATTGGGATGATGAATTGGTATTGAGTTTAACCAAAGATTAGAAATAATTTAAAATCTAAAGCAATCATAAAAACTTCTTCAAAAATCTCTTTGAAATTTTGCTTTCGGTGAGGCTTAATCCATAGCCAAATACCATGGCCAAATATAAACCCGAAAGACAGGTTTCTGATATTTGAAAAACTGGACCTGGATTATGCTTTAGCCTGTTTGTGATCCAATTCCTTTATCCCTGCCAGGGCCTGTGCACTGTGTGGGGCACTAAATTCAACATCAAGTCAGGAAAATGGGAAATAAAACTACAATAGAAGAAAGCAAATCCAAACCAAAACATGGTAGAAGGTATTGTTGGTTTCCTGTGGTCAAAACTGTCTCCTTTGGGCATCAAGTATATGTGTGTATATTTAGACTTCTTTGGTATATAGTGCAATATTTAACCTCAAAGTTTGAATAATGTTAGTTACTGATTAGAAATATTCTCCATCACAAATTTCTGAGTCTTCATTATTATGCTGTGTTATTTTGAGCCTGCTGATTTTAGTACCTAAATCATCTTCTGCCTCACTACATCACCATGGTGCTTGATAGATTCTATTTATTCAACAGAGAGTCAGTTGCCAGCCACTGGACCCTGTGGGAGGGCTGGGGATACAGTAGCCTCTGTCCTCTTGGAATTGACATTCCAGTGGAGGAGACAATTAATAAGTGAAAAAATGAACGGATATATAAAGTCATTAATCCTAGATTATGGGAAGGGCCCGAAGGAAATAAACAGATCTCCAAGACAGACTTGGAGCAGGGGGGCCATTCACATTTTCTATGAAATACTTGATGGCATTAACCTTTATGTCACTTAGTTTCCCAGTATAAACACCCACATGAGAAATTTAATTTTAGGATTAAGTTCCAGGAAGTTGAGTCCTCTTGTGAGGAGCTGGTGAACTTCCTTTCTTCTTTGTGAAACTGAAAATTATTTAAAATACTATATATTCCTTTTATTGCTGTGGCTGCCAGAAAGCTTGGAGAAAGCGCCAATGCTCCATGAAAGCACTGAGGTATTTCTTCTGGTTATATATTTTCTGCAGCAGATGGCCTAAATGCTACTCTGCTCCCCATGTCGCCATCCCAGAGGTGTGTTTGTAAAATAGTGATAGTTGTAGGAGAGACCCAGGGCTGCCTGGAAAGACCAGAGAAAAAGATTTTTCAGGCCAGAGTGGAGAGGTTTGAAGAAGTTTTAAAAAGGAAGTTTCTCAGTATGGCATGCAATATAACTCACACCTCCATCTCTGCACAAAACTCTCTGTAAAATCAATAAATAGTACTTGCTAATGTTAGGTGAGAATTGAATTTGTATTTCTTCAACACTTCCAAGTTTTCAGGCTGACCCGAAACTGGCCATAGAGTCAGCACAGATGCCCTAAGGGCAGCCTCATTCCAGTTACATTGGATTTCTACTTCTTTTATCTTTTGCTCATTTCTTCTTTTCCTAGTTTATTGATTTTGTAGTATTTCTACATTTATATATGAGAACATTGGCAATACCCACAAGAAAATCTCTCTCCCTCCCTCCCTCTCTTTCTCAACTTCTCTGGGAACTTGAGGTGTGAAAGACAAGCAGATCCAGGTTTAAAAACTTGCTCTGATACCTACCAGAAGAATCTTTAGACAGGACCCTCCACTGGGCATGTGGCAGTGCCACACCCTGGACCCCATACTAATCCAGTGCAGGCACATCCCAGTGGCTCTGAGCGCTGGCCAGTGATAGGGTGGCAGCTGTTCCCAACTCTGACGAACTTTCCAAGACAGAGAGGACAACCCCCTTGGGTGGCAGGGAGTGGAGTGAGTGGCTTCCCACAGTCATAGCTGGCTAATACAGGGGCACAAAACGCTGTCCTCTTTTCTTAAAGCGGGACCAGCCCTGTGTACAGATGATGCTGTGGGACTCCTCATGGGACCACATTGAAACAGACTCCAGCAGAAATGGCATGTCTGCTTGGCTCCTCCCCTTTCCTGTCCAGTCCTCTGCTGCCCTTCTTTTGAAACCACACCATAAAACTTGTGTACAGGCAACCCTGTTTCAGACTCTGCCTTTTGGGCGCCTCCATTTCCTGATCTGTAAAATCAAGATAACTCACCACTTGTGGAATTACGTTGAAGCTTAACTGAAATAATGACTGTATATCCAGTAAAGGCTTTTATATCAGGCATATGAGGGCTAATAGTCATTGCTATTGTGATGTTAGTTCACTGCTCTGACTAAAAGAAATGCTGAAAAACTGAAATTTTATTGAAAGCTTTGCAGAGTGTCTTGTTATTTGATCTGGTTATTCTGGTCATCATGGCCCAATGCATGACATAGCTTCCCCTGCCCAAGTAGACATTCTTCAATTTCTAAGTACAGTGCTGCCCTCTAGTGGGCGCTGGATAAATGCTAATTGAAAATAATAGATAATTTCTTATAACCAAATGGCCAACTGTACTAAGAGTGATTTGTCCACGTTTCAGTCTCAATAAGCTTCTGGTGTCCTCCAGAGACAAATGATGCAACCAATTTTCCTTAGAACATATATCCCTAGTCCTTTAAGGCTTGAGTCCTGGAACCAGATGGAATCTTGGGGAGGTCTCTGCTCTAGCTTCTCATTTCCAGAGAAAAACTCAGAATGCAGAGAGAGGTGAAGTGCTTTGTCTACGTCCCACAGTAAATGAGGGAAACAGAATCTAATCCTGCCCCGGACCTGACTTTCAGCTCAGAACTGTTTTTGTGTGCTGTGCTGCTGTCCAGGTGGACTTTAATTCTCTCTAGGAATAGTTCACATTTGTTTAATTAACATTTATTCCTAATTATTTAGCTACCTTCCAACTACTCCCCACTTTGCTCATTTTTGTTGTAGCCCCTTGCCCAAACACGACAGGACAGCACCCTGCTCTCCAACCTTGGCATTGGCTGTTCCCACTGCCTGCCGTGCTCTTCCACCTTCAAGTCTTCGTGCAAATGTCACCTTCTCACTCTGATTGCAGGGCTCCCCCACCAGCACTCCAGGTATTCCTGCTTTACCTTGTTCTTTTCCCATAGCCCTTTTTACCTTCCATCATTCCATAGAGTGTACGTATTTGTTATGTAGAATAATGAAATAGAAATGCCTTGAGAATAGAGATCTCTGATTCTTTTATTCACTGATGTAGTCTATGTGCTTAGAACAGTGCATGGAACACAATCGGGGCTCAATAAAAATCAATTGAATAAATTAACCTTCTAAAATTAGTTTGTCACCTAGTAAAAGAAACACTGAGTCCAACATGGAGGTTGAGAGATTGAACAAATTTCCTGGGCTCCAATAAAGACCAGTCCATTGCTGCCTTAATGCAGCTCACCACCCAGTGTTGCCATCATGATTGACACAAGAGACAAGTCTATGTTTTTTCTTTTTTTTTTTTTATTCGATAGACATGGTCTTACAACTTGGAGGGGTTCATCATCAAACAATCAAGAACAGCAGTGTAATGACAGAACAAACCAATACTGGTGCCAGACCATGGTTTCCCGTTTTGGGTTCCCCATGGTTCCATGTTTCACTTTACTTAAGCCCCAAGTAAATTGGACTTTTTGTGGAAGTTGGAGGTTCCCCTCGGATTAGATTCAGCTATACTACCTCTCTCTGGTCACCTTGATGTCCTTCCTATTCCCTTCCCTGCTCCCTGCTCCCCTCTGTACGTCCCCAAGGAATCTTAGCACAGTTCCCCATGATCATGTAAGAATTCATACATGTTGAGTTAATCGTTAGGTTAGCCATCTAACAATCTGTTTCTGCTTATATTCTAGCTTCCACAAATGAGAGAAAACATTCGGCCCTTGAGTCTCAGAGTTTGGGATACTTCACTTGGCAAAAATTTTTCCATCTCACTAAAGAAACTAAAGTCCAAACTCACAAATAATCCAATCAATAAATGTGCTAAAGAACTCAAAAGGAACTTCTCTCCAGTGGAAGTCCAGAAAGCCCATAAATATATGAGATAATGCTCTACATCATTAGTTATAAGGGAATGCAAATCAAAACTTCAGTGAGATATCACCTCACTCCTGTTAGAGTGGCAAAAATGAAGAATACAAACAAGGACAGATGCTGGAGGGGCTGTGGGAAAAGAGGAACACTGTTACACTGCTGGTGGGACTGCCAACTGGTTCAGCCACTATGGAAAGCAGTGTGGAGAATCCTCAAAAAATTAAGGATGGAGCCACCTTACAACCCAGCTATTCCACTCCTGGATATTTTCCCCAAAAGAGTTAGAATCAGCGTATTATAGTGACATGGCTTCCTCAATGTTTATAGCAGCTCAATTTACTATAGCTAGTATGGAACCAACCCAGATGCCCCTCACTCGACCAGTGGACACAAAAACTTTGGTACATATATACAATGGAATACTACTCGGCCATTAAAGAAGACGATATTATGGCTTTTGATATCAAATGGATGGAGGTGGAAAGAATTATGCTTAGTGAAGTATCCCAATCCCAGAGACTCAAGGGCCAAATGGTTTCTCTAATCTGTGGATGCTAGAATATATGGGGAAGCAGTAGGGTAGACAGCTAACCTAACAGTAACTTCAAATTGAATGACTCTCAGAGTAATAGGGGGATGGCTCCCTAGGATACTTGGAGGCATAGGGAAGGGGATGGGGAGGCGGGGAGAGTGTATGAAGAACTCATAGGAGACTGGAGATTGGGAATAGGGGGGAACCATCTCAGAAGCTGTTGTCATTCCTCCATGAGATACCCATTTAATGCATGAGTTCTTCTGGGGGAAACTGCAACAGGGGAAACCCAAGGTGGTCATCCATGTTTTGGCATTTCCCTGGATAACAAAGTATATATACATTTACTACTGTTGGTTTGATAATGTTTCCCTCTCAATTGTATCTCTATATACTTCTAATAAAATTTTTTTCCATCTCCATCCATTTTACTGCAAATGCCTTAATATCATTTTCTGTAATAGCCGACTAGTATGCCATTGTATACGTGTACCACAGTTTTTAGATCCATTCATCAAGTGAGGGGCATCTGGGTTGGTTCCATAATTTAGCTATAGTAAATTGGGCTGCTATAAACATTAATGAAACTGTATCTCTGTAGTAAGCCAATTCTAGCTCTTTGGGGAAGATACCCAGAAGTGGGATAGCTGGGTCAAAAGACAGTTCCAGCCCTAACTTTTTGAGGAGTCTCCACGCTGCTTTCCAGAGTGGCTGAACCAGTTTGCAGTCCCACTGGCAATGTAACAGTGTTCCTCTTTTCCCACAGCCCCTCCAGCACCTGTCACTGTTTGTATTCTTCATTTTTGCCACTCTGACAAGAGTGAGGTGAAATCTCAGTGAAGTTTTGATTTACCTTTCTCTTATTGCTAGTGATGTACAGCATTTACTCATACGATTATGGGCTTTTTGGACTTCCTCTGTTGAGAAACTTCTTTTTAGTTCCATAGCACATTTATTAATTGGGTTATTTGTGGTTTTTTGGTATTTAATTTTTTGAGTTCTTTGTATATTCTGGATATTAGCCCTCTGTCTGAGGTGTAGCAGGCAAAACTTTTCTCCCATTCTGTAGGTTCTCTCTTGAGACTCTTGACTAAGTCCTTAGCTGTGCAAAAGCTTTTTTAGTTTAATTGCATCCCATGCGTTTATTCTTGATTTTACTACTTGCGCCATGGGAGTCCTGTTAAGGAAGGCTGTGCTGACCCCTATGTCATGTAATGTCAATCCTACTTCTTTTTCAATTGTAGAGTTGCTGGTTTAATATCCAGATCCTTGAATCATTTTGATTTAATTTTTGTGCAGGGTGAAAGGTAAGGATCCAATTTCAGTTGTCTACATATGACTGTCCAATTTGTCCAACACCATTTGTTGAACAGGCTATCATTCTTCCACACTATGCTTTTGCCCCCTTTATCGAATATCAGATAGTTAAAGGTATGAGGATTGATCTCAGAATCCTCTATTCTATTCCATTGTTCTTCCATTCCATTTTGGTACCAATACCATGCTGTTTTGGTCACTATAACCTTGTAGTATAATTTCAGGTCAGGAACTGAGATGCCTCCTGCCTCCTGCCTCCTCCTTCTTGCTGAGTAATGTTTTGGCTATTCTGGGTCTTCTGTTATTCCATACAAATTTGAGTATTGCTTTTTCTATATCCATGAAGAATGACACTGAAGAGACCAGTCTTAAGAGGGAGGCTGCCAATAGAATCTCTTTTCCTCCTCCCCTATGGGGCTTCCAAGGCTCTTCTCCTCAGGCCTCTTATCCCCTAGAGGCCCAGCCTCCTTCATCCCTAAGCAGTCTCCCTACACAGTGCAGCTTCTACTCTGACACCACCTTCACTACCCCAGCCCCACAGGAACTTCTCTCTGCCCTCAGCAGCAGGTCCCTTGGCCTCACCTCTTCTCTGAGACTTGCAGTGATCATCTTAGAAGCTTGCCTCTCTTCAGAGGACACAACTACCTTGCAGCTTTTCAAATATTGTGGACTTGCTCCACATTGGAGCCCTAGATCCACCCGTCTTTGACTCAACCACTCTAAGCCCTGTAACCAGTCCCCCATGTTCACAGAGTTTCTTACTACCTGGATCTCCACGATAGTCTCACCCACTGTGACACTCTCACTCCACTTTGGTGACTCACATCCCTGCAGTGACCCTTCCAGCATCCTAATCTCTTAGTTCTTTGTCTTCCATTAATCTTCCCATTCATAGTCTTTCTTTAGGCTCTGCCATCTACAAAAACCCTCACCTCCAACTCCTTGTCTGAAGTGCACCAATCTCTGACCACCACTTCCTGTCTTCTAATTCTATAACTGTTCATCCATGGGACATAGTGGCCTCCACTTTCTCATTGTCAAGGGCCTTGATTGTCCTAACCTCCTTCCTACTTGACTTGCACCCCATGAGCCATCAGGATATTTGTCCCTTTATGCCTCAATCACAGTTTCATTATTTTCTAGAATACCACAGACTGGATAATTTATAATTAAATTTATTGGCTCACTCTTCTGGAGGCTGGCAAGTCCAAGGTTAAAGGACCAGCATCTAGTGGGGGCCTCCTTGCTGCATAGTTCCATGACAGAAGCCTAAAGAGAAGGTGGGAGAAAGAGAGTAAACGGGCCGAACTTATCCTTCCTAGAGAACACACTGTCATAATAATGGCATCGATCTATTCATGAAGGCAGAGCCCTGGTGGCCTAATCGCTCTCATGCTCCTGTCTCTTAATACTGTAACAATGGTGATCTAAGTTTCCAGCACCTGCTTTATTTGAGGACACATTTGAACTACAGCACTTTGCATTCACCTGCCCTTTTGTCCCTGCTCTTTTAACTGTACTCACCTGACACAGCCCACCTCTACCTAAACATGTCCACCCTCTGTACTTCCTCTACTCCTGAGCAGCTTTGTGTGGCTGGAGGGAAGTGCACCCCCATGCTGACTGGCTGTGCTTTAGATTGATTACCTTAAGAGTCAGCGGTTCCTCTGCTGTATGATCCAGCCATAGCACTCCTCGATATTTACCCTGAGAATGGAAGTCATCTTACCACAGTGGTATGTGCATGTCCATGTTTACAGCAGCACAATTCACAGTAGCCAAACTATGGAGCAAGCCTAGGTGTCCATCAATGGATAAATGAATAAAGAAAGCATGGGCTATATGCATGATGGAGTTTCATTCAGTCATAAAGAAAATGAAATTATGGCATTTGCAGGAAAATGGATGGTACTAGAGCCTACCATATTAAGTGAGATAAGTCAAACTCAGAAGGTTAAAGGTGGGATGTTTTCTCTCATATGTAGAAGCTAGAGAGGAAAAAGGAAAACAAAGGTGAGGGCGGACCTCCTAAAACTCAAAGGGAGATCAGCAGAGGAAAGGGGGTTAGCGGAAGGAGGTAAGGAGGGAGGGGGGACATGCCGGGGAGTGATATTGGCCAAATTATATTGTTATATTGTGTGCATGTGCAAAAAATTCACAACTCCCATCATTACGTACAACTATAATAAAAATGTGGGAAAAAAAGTAAAAGAAAAAAAAAGAGTCAGTGGACCCTGAGCCCTGCCTGGCCATCCTAATGACCCCCCTAGTCAGTTCTTCACTATCTATTATTCTCACCTCTCCTTTCTCTTCAGCCTCCTGCTTCCACTCCCGCCATGTCCCCACTCTCAATTAATCAAACTTTTTCTTAATTCAGTAAGGAAATAAAAACATTCGAGAACAAACTATCTTCCCTCTCAAAGCAGATAATTAGATGTTACACGTGGGTAGCGACAGCCAGTCTGTGGGCAGATGCAGTCTGTGTTCAGGGGCGGTGAGGGGTGGGCACAGAGGGCCTGACTTCTTTGGGTTACAAGACTCTCACTCTGGGTTTAGCCATCAAAGGCCATCAACCCTCCAAACGGCAGAGTCTCTGAGGCACAGAACTTATAAATGTGAAATGAACTTATAAGTGTAGATAGGTAAATGTTATAAATAAAAGTATGTGTCTGAAATACTGTCCCCCATTAAGACAATTCTGAAGGTTGCCAGGACATTCCCAGCAACATTTCCACCCAGCAGCAGAGCTGGGAAGGTTGCAGAGATTGAGCCACGCGCAGCATCTGCTCCTCCCAGAGGTTCCTTCCCGCTGCAGGGCTGACTTGGGCAGTTGGTTCTAAGGTCAGGGCGAGCAACAAACCCACATAGGCTACCCTACCTGCAAGCCTTCTTTTATCACCCATGAGGAAATATGCCTTCTCCTAAACTGTCTAGAGCTGGACCCTGGTCATATCTTTATACATACTCACACCCAGGAGGTCCCTGAGGGACATAGTGACCTGGGATCATCAAGTGCCAGGATTAGAAGGGTGAGAAGGGCAAACATTGCAAGGTTTTAAGCCTAGAGCAACTTATTGAATGATTATCCTGACTATCTCTGTGGTTGAACACATAGCAGAAATAGAATACAAAAGCCATGATTACAATGAGGTAAGAGTGAGCTGGACCAGGATGGGGACAATGTCAACTGCTTTCTTTTTCTCTCCTATTTTATGATCCTTAATTTTGTGAAGTGAAACAGGATCATACACCAAGAAAGCTGATGACACTAGCATAAATGTGCACGCCCTGCTAGCAGCTGCTCGTGCCCCCGATGGCTCTGGGGTCCTCCAGGGGGTCCACAGGCAGAAGTTGCATAGGCCTGTGCACTTTCCCTGTGGATGCTCTTAGATTGGAAACATGGTAGGTTACCTTTCCTTTCTCCCACTCCAATCCGAATACCTGGGGAAATGTTGCAGGGTTCTGCATTTCAGTTGTAATTTCCATCCATTCCTTGTAGAGGTGTTTCCTAGGCTCTGGCGGTGGGCCACTGCTGGCAGACCAGATGAACGTGGGTGGTGAACAACTGAACATATTTTCATATTTACAGTTATGTTTTTGTTTTAATATGTATTAGAAAATATATAACAAACATATCTAGCCCTGTATTAGTCAAAAGGATGGTATTTAATATTTTAGGTGAAGCAATTTTTAAAAAATATTAAGTAAATAGTAATAAAGTTGTTTTCCACATTTGGCAAACATTGTGAAAGTGGTAGCCTACAGACTCATAGTGAGAAAGTGATGTTCCCAGTGGGCAGAGCCATCAGGTACAGAGCTTCTTAAAGGTCAAAGGATGTGGAAACTTTTGGAGATAGATCCATAAAAGAAGAGACAACTCAGCTCACTCCCATATGGAGAAATGTCCTTTTCAGGCCCTCCAGTTTCCCCCACTAGAAAGTTCAGGTGCTGGTGATAATGAGTCAAGATTGTTTTACTGTTCTCTTGTGGTTCTGCCTCATAATGGAATGATAGAAGTCACTCAAGTCTTTCACTGTTCAAGTCAGAGCCTAACCACATAACTACAATGGAATTCCTTCAGTCGCCACAAACACTGCAAAGCACCTGAGGGTGTCAGGCCCTAGGCCAGGTGGTGGAATTATAGGTGTGAGAGGGTGTTGCAAGATGTTATACCTGGGCATGACCTACTGAAAGATCAGTCTCCCTATGACTGAACAAGCAAGTTGCATGGGGGTGGAGACAGAAGTTAAACAGATCAGATCAGAAAAGAGGTGATCACAAAAGAGATGATGCTAACCTGAGTCAGGATGGCATTGGTGGCCGTGGGAAGAGATGGGCAGACTTTGGCCAAGCAGGAGAACCCTGCATTTCTGGCTTCAGGAGCCCTGTGGAAGGTGATGCCAGGTCCTCAGAACTCACAGGACATGTTGCTAGGGGTCTCAGTATAGCACCCTTTAGGAAGTGCTGTAGTTTACATCTTATATCCCTGTCTCTTCTCAAGGGACAAGTGATGTGTTGTCCTTTTGGTATGAGGCCAAGCAAGTGGAAGGCGTTTGCCCAAAGTTGATTCCAAGTCAGGTGGGAACTTGCGGCATCAGAGCACATGGCTGGTTGACTCCATGTTCCAGAGCAGCCCCCTGTGCCCCATATTAAATTTAATTTCAAGGGGCTGGAGTGGTGGCTCAGCAGTTGGAGTGCTTGCCTGGCATGCCTGAGTGCCTGAGTTCAAATCCCAGCACCACATATACAACTAAGTATCAGAGAAACAAAGACCAGATTGAAAAAAAAGAAAATTGATTCTTTCTCTCTCTCACTTTTTCTCTCTCTTAAAAAAATTATTTCAAAGAAATCATATTGAAACTAGACTTCAGGATTGTAAAGACATATACATAAACACAGCAGTAGCTAAGTCTTTCCGGTTTAGGGACATAGGCATGTGCTCCAAGACTTAAAGCTGAGATTAAGTGAGCAGTTAGAGATGGCATTAGGATGACAGAGACCAAAGCCAATCCAACCTATACACACTATTGAAGGAAATATATACATATATGCATAGACACAGATAACCTGTTGACAGATATACAGATATAGCTACATCTAAAGCTTTAGATATGCACACATATGTGTATCTATAGATATCTATAGCTATCTACATATCTAAAATTATTTATATATCTATATGAGCATCGATATATGTATGTATGTATATTCACGTATAAATATATAGAATTTTAAATAATACCTTGAATCTAAATTCTAGCAATTATAAAATATAGATTCAATTTTCCCATTAATCTATGTAAGTCATCTAAGTGACTTACTTACATGAATCTTAAGTGACTCTTAAGTGATTTATCATCACATCAGGCAGGAAAATGGCATTTTGGAGATGAAAAAAAAAAGTGTAGGAAGAGTAGAACCAGGAAAAGGGTGATAAATATGAGTAAGGCACAGGAAGTAAGGTAGAAGTAATGATTAAGGTGATGGTTTAGGACAACCAACAGGATATTAAATAAATAAATAAATAAATAAAGCAGGCCATCTGTACCAGAAAGGACAGGGCACTGAAGATCTGCTTGTACATGGGTTGAGTGGTTTGACAGCAGGATTTACTAGTCCAGAGCAGCTTTAGAGCTGGAGCCCAGGATTGGGAAATTGACCTGCTCCAGGTATGGGAAACTTCGCTGGTAGTAATGGCTCTGCATGGAGCACAGGAGGGTGAAGACCGTCATCTGGCCTCCCTTAAGAAACTTTTTCTCTATGACAGCAGTTCGTGGAGGTTCTATACTTTCAGGGCTAGCTTCCTGTGTACTCTTTCTCCTCACTTTAAATGCGAATGAAGACATTTCACTAGCCACAGTGGATCCGCATTCACTTAGTATTGGGATTGTTGTGTTGCTTCTGTTTGTGGCGATAAGACAACTGAGACAAGAGTGATCCAGACGGCATGAACCTCGGGCTCTTCTTCTGCACAAGCTCACAGAACGAGCAGATTGTCTAACATGGCTCCCTGGCCCAGAGCAGGTTGTCTCCAGTTCTTCAGAGAAACAGGACCTATTGGATACACCTATGAACGTGAGAGGTTAATTTATTTTAACAAATTGGATCATGTGATTATGGAGACTGGCAGATCCAAAATCTTCAGAGTGACCAGCAGGCTAGAGACCCAGGAAAGAGGCGGTGTTCAAGTCCAAACGTGAGGTCTGCTGGCAGAATTCCTTCTTCTTTGGGGAAATGCCTTTTTTCTTAAAATTTTCAATTGATTGGTTGAGACCAATGCTCATTATGCAGGGAATCTGCTTTACTCAAAGTCTACTGACTCAGGGCTGGAGCGGTGGTTCAGCGGTTACTGTGCTTGCCTGGCATGCGCGAGTATGTGAGTTCAAACCCCAGCACCACATACACAACCAAGTGTCCAAGGAACAAAATTCTTGTTTTTAAAATACCTTGACCACAACATCCTGACTTTCCTGACCAAATATGTGAATTCCATGTCCAAGACCTGTAAACATACAGCGTCTGGGGTAGACTTCCTGCACTTACTGTTTGCCTCCTGGGGCTCTGTGCTTCTTGTCTCTGAACGCTTTTGCACTTTGAATATCATATGACAGAAGACAGCATCTCCATGTATGTTTATTTAATAAAGAGCCATATAAATTATGGAGTGCATTTATACAAGCAAAAGATAGAAACTTTAATAAGCATGAATTTATTTACTCAGTCTGAAGTTTAAAGCAATGAATAAATTTAGATTTATGCTTCAGGATATACTTTATAACATTTTAAAAAGAAAAAATAAATAATTATAGCCCATTAAACTAATGCTATTCTTCATACCCAAATGGTCTTCTCTGCATTAAAATTCAGACCATGCTCTCTGGCTTATCCAGGCTGTGAGTCCTCGCCGTGTTCCCAGTTTTCTCTCCAGGGAAGCAGGCATAAAGGGTACCGCATTTCACTCTGTGATTCCAGAATCGAGAGGCAGCTCAGACACAGAGGAGAGGGAGCTGGCAGACACAGCCGAGGGAGAGATGGTCTTCATCACCAGTGTGATTCTAGCAGCAGGACTTCCAATCTCACAGCTCTCCACGTGGACACCCAACCTCGGGAGGCCTGACACAAAACCAGAAAACATCATCATTCCAATCATCCCGAGTGGCATTGCTAAGGGAACAAGAGGCCAAAAGAAGTTGGGTTCTCTGCAGTCAGTTTTGCCTTTTTGTTTAGTGCATCCTTCTACCCAGCAGGTCCCGGGCAACCACAGGAATGCAGACTGGGTGTGATGCTTCTGGCAGGTGCCCCGCTGAGCCAGTCTGGTCCTTGTGTTTTTGTCACCTCACTTACAGCTTCTGCCTGCCTTGTCCCAGCCTTGGGGCTATGTTAAGGATGTCAAGACAGGCAGGGAAAGGAAAGAAGGAGCAACAGGGAGGGTTCCCTGCTGCTTCCAGCAGGGTTGGAGTTGTGACAGGCAGACAAGGATCCCAGAGCTGCACAGACTGCCAGATCTTGTTGCTGCAGGGGCTGGGAAGGATCACCCCAGTGAAGGGGTAGAGGGCCACTGCCTTCTAATGTGGAAGCTCAGGACTTCCTGAAAATTCCTGTTGAGAAGCAGTCTGAGATGGACTTCAAAGGGGTTACACGCCTTCTGGATAGACAGAGCTGCCTCCTGGGGTCAGAGACCCCTCACATTACTGGGGATGCTGCATCCTAGAAGAAGACTTCATTTTTTGATGGTGACGCTAATGCCAATACTCACACAATAATAAGATCAGTGATTTTCATCCCATGCCTCATCATACATGGGCACATACATGTGCTTTGAATGCGTGTTTCATTTCTACTCCTTTGTGTTAGCTTTCTGTCATTGTGACAAAATACCTGAGATAATTATAAAGGAGGAAAGGTTTATTTTGACGCAAGGTTTCAGAGATTTGAGTCCATGCTTGGTTGGCTCTGTTGTTTCAGGCCTGTGACATGCAGAACATCAAGACTGGGAAAATGGGGTGGAGCTCACCTTGTGGAGTCCCAGAAGCAAAAGAGAAAAAAACAGGAAGAGACCAGCATGCTAATGTCCCTTTCAGGGGCATGCCCCCCTCCTCCATGACACAACTTCCTTCCACTTGGCCCCACCTTCTAAAGGTTCCGCCACCTTCCTGTTAATGCCACAGGCTGGCAACAAAGTCTTTAGCATGTGAGCTTTTGGGGGACATTCCAGATCCAAGCCATAACATCTTTCCAGCAACTCTAACACTTAAACCTTACTGTTCTCATACCACTGTCGAGGAAACTGGGGTGAGAGTTGAAATAACCCAACAGATCTTTCAGATGCCAAAACCTATGTTCTTCATGCAGTATTTTCTCCATAACAATCATTTTTTTCTTTCCCCTCCAAAGAAGAATGAATCTAGGGAGAGGGTACTGTCCTGGGAACTCAGAAAAATGGACAGCATCAAATGAGAAGGTCGCAGGACAGGCAGATGGGCAGATAACATTTTAAAAAGAAAAAACAAACAATTATAGTCCATTAAACTAACACCATTCTTTATATCCAAATGGTCTTTTCTGTATTAAAATTCAGATCATGCTCTCTGGCTTATCCAGGCTGTGAATCCTCACCATGGTCCCAGTTTTCTCTCGCCAAAGACCCCCACCTTACGCCCCATCCCACCTTGCAGTGAGTTTAAAATGTTCTTATGTGCTAAGCTTTGCCTTGGTTCTGCAGCCCAGTATGGTGACTTTAAGATGAATCACCTCCCTTGCCCCTCCCACCACAGTGAAGGTATCAGCAGGCTTTGGGGATGTCCGATCCCGGCTCTGGACTGCTGCTACCATCCTTCTTGCCTTTCCATTCCTTGTTACTCAGAATCTGGTCACTCTGCCTCGTCACAAGCCTTCCCTCTCCATCCTTGCCTTGTTCTTCCTTCGCTTGACATTTGGAGCTGCTCTGTTGTCTCAGATGTAGTTTGATTAACATTTAAGTGAAAACCCCAAAGTAGCAGTGGCTTAAACAGGATACAAGTTTATTTCTCTTTGACATAGAAGAAATTCAGAGGTGGGTTCAGGACTGGCGTGGTGCCTCCCCATGCCTTTGAGGACCCAAGCTCCTATGTTTCTGATTCACACAGCTTCTCAAGGTCAATTCATGGATCAAGCTGGCAACCAGAGCTCGAGCTAATATGAACAAAGTGGGAGGAAAATCAGAGGGGGAGAAAAAGCAGAAAGGCAAAGCAGGTGTCCTTCTGGGGACTCACTCAGCTTTGTAGCTGAGTGAGTTCTCTCTAAGCACCCTAGGTCCCCCATATTGCTTCCACTTTTCTCTTAAAGATAGAACTTAGTCACATGGCCACATCTCTGCAAGAGCTGCTGGGAAGCATGGCCTTTATTCTGGGAAGCAGTGACCCAGTTAAAAATGAAGTTTCTGTCCTTAAGGAAGACCCCTCCTTGGCAGTGACCTAGGTTCACTGTCATTCATGGCTTGAGGTTTTCTTCTGGGTCGGTGTTTTTGGCTGCTTGAGTGTGGAAGAATATTAGCACAATCTAATCTTAGCTTCCAACCAACGTCATAGCTGGTCCTTGAGTTGTCAGTCTTGCAGAGACAATGTGACTTCCTGTTGTGCTTGCCCAAGCCTCTGTTCGCATCCAGACACCTGCCGTGTTGTGATTAAGCTCATAGGAGGCAGAGCAGCTGAAGACAGATGCAGTTTCTGCCCTGAATCCTTTCTCTCTTCTTTTGTTTAATGAACCAATCTTTACAGACAGAATTAGAAACAGGAACATAGAGATCCTGAGGCATATAAATGATAATCAATCCGTACTCCAACTTTAGAAGTTCTTTCAGGCAAAAAATAAGTAAGTTCATATACAAAATTTAAAAACGCAAAAACTACAGCCTCAAGGTGTCTTAGTCCAGTTGACTTTCAATCGAAGGAGAGGAACCCATTTTAAAAGTAAAACCTCAAGGCAATTCTTAATATGTAAAAGATTAAAAGTGATATTTCATTTCCATACATTTACTTTGTACATCCAGATGTATGTTTACTTACAAATTCTATCAGTTAAACGGTGAAATGAAATCATATTAAGAAATGTAATAATTTGAAATCAGGACATATAGATGTGTTTTAAAGATGTTAATATCCAGTTTATTTATGTGTATTTTCTGTTTGATTTCTTAGTATCATGGAGATGTGGGTATGTACAGATAAGCAGTTATAAGTGGCAATGCTCTTTCTAGATTATCTCACAACTTCAGTTATGGTCTTCCATTCAGTGGTGCCTGGAACAGTTTCTTCCAAATCTACCCAACACAGAGTGATAAATGACCCTGGCAGCTATATTAAAATTTAATATAGTCCATGTTTGAATATGCAAGTTGTTTTTTATTACAACTTTAAATAGCCAAACATATTAAAAATGAAATAAGGCTGGAGATGTAGCTTGGAACTTGCCTAGCATACGCAAGATCCTGGGTTTGATCTTCAACACCTCAAAGAAGAACAAACAAATAGAACTCAGTGAAAATGAAATAAAACCCAACAGCCATGGAATCTCTAGAGTACTGAAGTCCATGGAGATAACTCCCAGCGTAATACATTGTTTTGGTCTTACCACGGTTGCCAATTGTGAGGGTTAATTTTATGTGTCAACTCAACTGCACCACAGGGTGCCCAGATACGTGGTCAAACTTTGAACTAGGTGCCTTCATGAGGCTATTTCCAGATGAGGTTAGTGTTTGAATCCGAGAACTCAGTGAAGTAGGTGACCCTCCCTAGGGTGGATGGTTATTGCCCTATTCATTGAGGGCCCAAGAACAAAGAGCAGAAGAAGGAAGAATTTTCCCTTCACTTGTTTGTTTTTTGTATCATGAATTGAGGTATAACCTCTCATCTCCTGCTTATGGACTAGGATTTAACCATTGGTACCCTGGTTCTCAAACCTTTTAACTGGAACTGAATTACATCACCATCTTCCCTGGGAATATAGCTTACAGATAGCAGATCATGGAATTTCTCAGCCTCTATAATTGCATTAGCTAATTCCTTATAATAAATCATGTGTGTCTGTGACTGTGTGTGTGTGTGTATGTATGTATACAATACATATGCATATATAACATGTGCATCTCCTACTGGTTCTGTTTCTCTAGAGATCCACATTACACCTATATCACACTCCCTTCCTCCCCTCCCCTGCCACCTCTTCTCACAGTATGTCTCAACAGCACTTACAAAGTGGAGAAAGCTCCCTTCTTACAGTTCCTGGCTGAACTGTTGTTATTTACTCTCCTTTCTTTTCCGTGTTTCATCCTGTACAGCTTCTCCCTAGTGACCCCAGGGTCCCCTCCTCACACCTTTCTCCATTGTGTTTCTTTGCTGGAGGAGGTCTAGGTGGAGCAACCAGGACGTGGAGGAGTCACATCTTTTCACTTCCCTTCATTATTTTTTGCATAAATCCTAGAGAAGCAAGAACCTTGTTAGTACTTTGCTTCCATGATGTGTGTGGGACACCAGTACTCAGAGTGGTCCCTGCCAGAAGGCAGACACCTTTTACTCCTATGGAAGTAGAGAATCCACAGATGTGTTTTGCCAAATGCAACACCCAGCTTTTAGGAGTCTGAGCTGTGTAGGCGCCATACAGGTTCAAGACTAGAACATTCATATATTTGTCTGAAAATCCTTCCCTGAGATTATAGCACGTGTCCTCACCCAGCAGCAACATAATGTAAAGAGAAAACCTCAACCTCTTTGTGGTTTTCCATGGACTCAATGGGAAGTGGCCTACTGTGGGAAACAGATCCTGAGGCCCTGGGGTGGGGCCTTGAACTCAAGCATAGGCTGCTCCACTCCTGAGCTTTGTGGGGCTGAGTAAGTTTCTAAACCTCTCCATGCCTTGGTTAAATGGAGGAATGATAATTGCCTCCCTCAGTCACATGTCACTTCTGTGCAGCTAAACAGAGTCAGCCTCTATAAAGTTTCCTATGCCTATGGAAGATACCTACTATAATTTGAGGCAAGTGGGCACATGTGAGAGCCAGTGAGCAGTTTATTAGTTTTTAAACATAAAACATACTTAAAATTTCACCTCTTTCCTCATTCTTACCTTGTTCATATTCTAAGCACAAACTCCTATGATATTTGCTCCCATGCCCAAAGCACTGAAATCTATTGCTATAACGAAGCATTAGATTAAGTCATTACCATAATCTCATTTTCATAAAGAGGGGAACTCTGAAGATGCCGATGTTTGGAAGGATATTTATAAATAGCTGTTTTGGAGGGTTTGCTTTCCTGTAAAACTGTATGATGACTTATAATTAAATATATCTTTTGCCATTTTTATCCATATGAGAATTAATGATCTGTAAACATTTCCAAAATTCCCAAGATCAAAATATTATCTTAAAACCCCCCTTAGGTATGATTTTTTTTTGAACAACCTTACACGATTTTAACAAAATAATATAAAATGTGTATAAAATGTGTAAATATTCTGGATATTGCAATTATCTCCAGGAGTGCCCCCCCCAATTACCCTCCCTTATCCCTCCCTTCCCTTTCCCGTTATAACTCTAAAAAAAGATATTAGATTATAAAGCATTACATCTTATCTGGATTTAACTCATGTTACTAGACCAACTTTCTCATTGTCCAGGGTCTAGTCCCCACCTCCACAGATGAGTGGGGACAATCGACCCTTAGATCTCTGGGTTAAGCTGATTTTACTCATCATGATCTCTTCCATAACCATCCATTTACCCTC
>PVKS010023160.1:0-32734 GCA_004027875.1 Aplodontia rufa
AAAAAAAAAATCAATACAAGAAATTTTTTTCATGAATATTTAGATATTGTAGAAACTGTTTTTACTGTCACTGGTGACTGCTGGAAAATTGTATTATTTCAATTTTAAATAAATATAAAAAAAAGGAAAAAATTTATTTGTTGAACAATCATACAAATTTTAACAAAATAATATATACTGTATATAGATTCTGAAAATTGGATTTACCCCCAAGAGTGCCCCCCCAGTTACCCACCCTTACTCCTCCCTTCCCCTTCCCACAACATCTCTAAAAAAGTATTAGGTTGTGTAACGTTACACAAAATCTGGATTTAACACCTGGTAATAGACCACCTCTCTCAATGGCCAGGGTCCAGCTCCAGCCTCCACAGATGAGTGGAGACGTTCGACCCTTGGATCTCTGGGTTGTGCTGACTTCACTCAGCATAATTTCTTCCATCGCCATCCATTTACCTTCAAAGGCTGCAATATCATTGTTTATTTGTTTTAATGTATCTGTGTTGGATTTTGGCATCAGAATTACGGTTGCCTCATTAAAAGTGTCTGGGAGAGTTCCCTCCTTTTAAATTGTTTGGAATAGCTCAATAGAGGGGGTGTGAACTCCTCTTCATAGGTGCAGTAAAACTAAGCAGAGAATCCACGAGGTCCTGGGTTTTCTTCTTTAGAAGGCTTTGATCTGCTATTTGGATTTCAGTGCCTGTCAATTGGTTGTTTAGGATTTCATTACCGCCCTGTGTCAGTTTGGGGATGTTGTATGCGTCTAGAAATTTGTCCATGTCTTACAGATTATCTAATTTAGAGGAGTATAGTTTTTCTGATAATCCATTAGATTTCCCTGGGGTCAGTGGTGATCATTCCCTTTTCATTGGTGACGCTGTTGATTTGCCTCGGTTGTCTCCGTCTTTTGGTGAGATTGTCTAGGGGTCTGTCAATTTTATTTATTTTTTCAAAGAACCAGCTCTTAATTTCATCAGTTCTGTTGTTTTTAGTTTGTTATTGATTTCATTGATTTCAACTCTCATCTTCAACATCCTCTGACTTCTGCCGACTTTGGGATTAGATTGTTCTTCCTTTTGTAGGAATTTGAGGTGGAACATGAGCTTATTTATTCATGATCTCGCCTGATTTTTAATGTAGGCACTCAGTGTTATAAACCTTCCCCTTACGAATGCTTCCATGCTGTCCAGATATTTTAATATATTATGTCTTCATTCTCATTCGGTTCCAAAATGTCTTGATTTCTGCTCTCATTTCTTCTTGGATCCATGCTTCATTTCCTGGGTATTATTCAATCTCCACGTATAGGTGTGTTTTCTTTTATAATTTTTGCTGTTAATTACCAGGACCATGGCATCATGGTCTGATAGGATACATGGAATAATATCTACTTTTTTATATTAGCTGAGATTTGATTTCCTACGTAAACTAAAATAAGATTTTTTTGAAGAAGTATTCATGTGCTGCTGAGAAGAAGGTAAATTCAGCCAATTTGGGATGGAATATTCTATAGATGTCTGTTAAGTACAGTGGATCTGTGGAGTTGTTTAGACTGGAGATCTCTTTATTTTTTGACATTGTTGTTGTTGTTTTACTTTGATGACCTGTCTATTGGTGACAGAGGAGTATTAAAGTTTCCCAGAATTAGCATGTTGAGCTCCATGAGTGGTTTTATGTAATGCAGTATTTTTTCCACACACATGGGAACATTAGTGTCTGGAAAGAACGCATTTACAATGGTTATGTCTTCCTGTTGTATTGTTCCCTTTACTAGGACGCAGTGGCCTTCTTTATATCTTCTGATTAATTTATGTTTGAAATCTACTTTGTTGGATATAAGTATTGAAACTCCAGCTTGCTTTCTTGGGCCATATGCCTGGTAGATGTTTTTTCCATCCTTTGACCCTGGATCTGTAAGGTAGCAATTTGACTTCCTTCCCAATTTATATAACGTTTATTTCTCTTGTCTGAATATCTCTGGCTAGATCATCCGTTGCTATGTTGAATGAAAGCAGTAAAAGTGACCGTTCTTCTCTTCTCCTAAATTGTAGAGGGAGAGCATTCAGCCTTCGCCACTTAGTATAATGTGAACAACTGGCTTATAAATGGACCTTATCAAATTGGGGTATGTTCCTTATATGTCCAATTGGTTCAGAATTTTTATAGTGAAGGCATTTTGAGGTTCATTGAATGCATTTTCTGCAGTTGAAGTGGTCTTATAGTTTCTTTACCCCTTTTTTCTGGGTATGGTGTATCACATTTGTTTTGCATATATTGAGCCATTCTGGTTTCCCTGAGATAATTCCTACTTTTTTTACGGTGAATAATGATTTTTATGCACTGTTGGATTCTATTTCCTAGTATATTTGTTGTGGATTTTTACATCTATGTTTTTTAAGGATAATTGCCTGATTTTACACCAGTGCCTTGTTATTTTGATTACTAGAACTTTATGTTATATTCTGAAGTCAGATAGTATAATGCCACCAGATATATTTGCCTGGTGTCAAGGTAATGCTATCATTTTAGAATGTGTTTGGAAGAATTCTATTCTCCTATTATATTTGGAATTACTTAAAGAAAATTTGTATAAATTCTTCAAATGTTCAGTAGAATTCAGCAGTGGAGTCCTCTGATTCTAGGCTTTTCTTTGGTGGTGAACCATTTATTACTGATTTTACCTTTTCCATATTATTGGTCTGTTAAGATTTTCCATTTCTTCTTGGACAGGTGTGTGGGTCTAGGAAATTGTTATTTCCTCTATCATTATTCATAATAAATATGAAAGATTTTTTGTTTTCTGTGGTGTCAGTTGTGATGTCTCCTTTTCTCTTCTAATTTTGAGTCTTGTCTTTCTCTTCCTTATTCTAACTAGGGTTTATAGACTTTGGTTATCATCACAAAGAAAGAGCTCTTGGTTTCATTATGCTTTTGTATTGTGTAGTTAATCTTCAATCACATTGATTTCTGATTCCATCTTTATTATTTCTTTCCTTCTACTAATTTTGGGCTTAATGTGATCTTATTTTTCTAGTTGGATGAAATGTAACAAATAGAAAACCTAGAGTTAAAACTTATCCCTTACTAATGTCTATGAACACGAATTACTAACATTTTAGAGTAAAATGACTAAATAACGAAGCAATAGGTGGTTTGAGAATTCTCATATCAACTAATCTAAGTCATTCAAAGAATGAATGAGAATCTAAAATTAATGATTGCACATAAAAGAGGACTAATATTTATATTAAAACGTTGAAGGAGAAATATACTATGAGGGAAAATTTCCCATCGCATTCTAGAGAAAACAATCCTGGTTGTGTGGGTACCAGGGATTGAACCCAGAGGTGCTTAACCACTGAGCCAAATCCCCAGGTTTTTATTTTTTATTTTATTCTGAAACAGGGTCTCACTGAGTTGTTGAGGCTGGCTTTGAACTTGTGATCTTCCCACCTCACCCTCCAAGCCACTGGGATTACAAGTTAGCACCACCATACCTGGCAACAATCCTGATTTTTATTGAACTTTTAGAGCTGATGCCTTATCTGGGACTCCTCGTAAACCTTCACAATAGACTTCATGTGGCCTCTTCCAATATCTGCACTGAAGTTCCAGAAACAAACTGGTTCTACATTTGAGGATAAAGAGACCCTCATCTGTACAGGTACGGGAGGGGATTTGGTCCTCCTGAGAAGAACTAGAATAGGCTCAAGAAAAGGTTGTCCTTCGGTTCGTCTGTCCTAGCTCCGTCTTTAGTGCCTGTAAACAGAAAGGCAAAATATCCCATTGAGCACAGAACCATGGTCTCCTCAGTGGGACCTTTCACCTCTCTTGGTTTTTCTTTATTCTCTTCTGGCTAATAGCAATCTAGGGAGAGAAGGGCTCCAAACTTTTCTCTAGTTTCCTTTGCCACATATGTGTTCAGAGATCAGGGTCACATTATACAGATAATATCAAGTTCTTTGTATTTGATTCTGAGATCAAATTAGTCCAATCTCATAACTTGTACAACACCTGTTCTGAAGTGAGATCTGCTGGAGCCTCCTGCGTGAGAGAATGGACGAGGGAGGAGGGTGCTCATCATACTTATTGGGAGGGGACGCTCGGAGTCACTGCAGACGCACACTCAGAGCAGCTGTCCCCTCCCATCGCCTTAGTCCATTCTCTCAGGGAGCGCCTTGAGTCTGGTAGAATGGGTCATGCCTTCCACGCTCTGTTTCAGGCTGAACACTTTCTCTTAGGCCAAATGAGATGTAAGAACATGCCTTATGATATGAACAACAATAATGGGAGAAATGTTGGCCAGCTACTCCTCTCACAGAGGAATAATAGTGAGAATACACAAAGAACTCAAGGAACTTAACACCATCATAAATAAATAACCCAATCAATAAATGTGCCAAAGACCTAACCACAAGCATCTCAACAGAAGAAACACAAAATATCAATAACTATATGAAAATAACTTCAACATTTCTAGCAATAAAGGAGATGCAAATTAAAACTACCTTAAACTTTCATCTCAGGGCTGGAGCGGTGGCTCAGCAGTCAAAGCATTTCCTAGCATGTGCAAGGACCCTGGTTCAAACCCCAGCACCACGTACACAACTAAATGTCTGAGAAATGAAGGCCAGATGAAAAAATAAATAAAACTGAAAAAAAAATAATAAAGTGAACTGGATGCTAAACTTGATAATTCTTAATAAATAGTAAATAAATGTTCAATAAATATTAAAAATATACCCAATCTCTAAATAAATAAAGTTGATTCTCTCTCTCTCTCTCTCTCACTCTCTCCATCACTTTTTTTAAAAAAAAATTTCAACTCACTCCAGTCAAAGTGGTAAAGATCAAAAATAAAAAAACAACAATAAATGCTGGTGAGGTTATGGGGAGAAAGGAACAGCTCTACGCTGTTGGTGGAACTGCGGAGTAGCACAGCAACTCTGGAAAGCGGTATGGAGATTCCTCAAAAATCTACGGATGGAACCAACCTATGACCCTGCTCTTCCATCCCTCGGTATCTATCCAAAAGAGATAAAGTCAGTATATGGTAGGATACAGCCACAGCAATTCTTAGAGCAGCACAATTCACAACAGCTAAGGTATGGAATCAAACTGGGTGTCCTTCAACCCATGAATGAAAAAATAAAACATGGTATATCTGCACAGTATAGTTTCACTCAGAGCCGTAAAGAAGAATGAATTGTGGCATTTGATGGTAAATAGATGGAACTGGAGATCATCATGCTAAATGAAATCAACCAGACCCGGAAAATTTGAAAAACAAAACACCCTTTCATGCTGGTTTCAGGGGTGGCATGTGCCTACTTCTAGGAGCCCAGGAGGCTGAGGCAGGAAGTTGCGAGCTCAAAGCCAGCCTCAGCGACGTAGAGAGGCCCTAAGCAACTTATCAATATCCTGTCTCTAAACAAAAAAAAATTAAAAAGGATGGGGATGTTGCTCAGTGGTTAAGCATCCCTGTGGTCAGTCCCTGGTACCAAAAAAAGGGGGGACAAAAAGAAAAGCTGTAAATTACTGCTTGCCTATCCGCAGTGTGGCCTCCCCAGGCCGTGACGTGGGATCCACAGCCCAGGGCTCTCCTTGCTACTTCCCAGGAGCCCCACGCCTGCTCTCCTCAAGTCCCCACACAGCTTCACAAGGACGAACTTGTTCTCCATTTCCATGATCTTATCATTTGAAGAAGCCCGTATTGAAGGTATATTAACAGGTCTGATCTTCGTGTTGACAGAAGCAATATGAAGCCATTCTGAAGCCAGGTGACCCGGTGACACAGTGCATGCTTCACTCCCGGGAAGTCCTGGTCTGCCGCCCCGTCTGCTTTGCCTCGTCAGGAACACGGGGCCCCTGGTGGCTGCTAATCCGATGGTCACAGCAGCAAATGGAAGCCGTGTGGGGTCAGAACCAGACAAGTCAAACAGCACAATTCTGTCCTCCTCCTGGGTCAGAGAGGCAGCATCCGCCAGACAGAGCAGCCTGGCTTTCACAGAGTCGTGTTCTAGAAGTAACGGTGAAGTCATTAAGTCACCTAGTTATGACTTCATTCATGGATGTGAATAAATATTATTTTTGCCAATTTATGGCCAAAACAGAGGGGGATATGCTGACTATTTAAAGGCTCTTATGTATTCTTATATTAAGATTGCTAATCAAAGGGCTCGAGCAGGGGCTCAGGGGTCATGGTGCTTGCCTGGCATGAGCAAGGACCCAGCTCCAAACCCCAGCACCAAGTACACAGGAAGCACCAGAGCAACAAAAGCCATATGAAAAACTCAATAAAATTGGTTCTTTCTTTCTCACCGTCCCTCTCTCTCTTTAAAAAAAATTATTACTAATTAAGAATGTTGCCTAACCATGCATGTTTTAAACCCACCCACCTTATGGTAGAATTTTCAGAGATCAGGTATATTCTATAAAAAAGTGCACCTATCAGTCCAAACAACTCACAAACACACGCACACTTATACTCTTATTCATGTGTGCATATCACGTGTACAGTGTGTATACATGCATGCATATATTTGTGTGTACAAATATAGGTACAAACGTACACAAGTATATGTGTCACTTCCCCTTATTTCTGTGACCAAAGAATTTTTACATTAGGAACCTAAGTGGAGGGGCTGGAGTGGGGATTTATGTTTGAACTTTGCCCAGCAGGAGCTTCTGGGGTGAGGATGAGTCCCTGGAGGACACTCAGCAGGCCGGTGGCAGAGATGGAGAAGCCCCTCAAACACCTGTGCAAGTGGACAACTTTACCTCTGATGACGCCCCGGAAATTCTGAGACACCAAAATAGCTACAAACCCCATGATTATCAGCATCACCAGGAAACCCAAACAGCCCTGCCGGAGTCTTTCCCTCATCAGCCCAACAGTGAAATGAGTCTAGTCTGATTTTCTTGCAGAGAAGCTTTGACTCCCCCCACCCCCGCTTTTTTTTTACCCTATTCTTTGTGTCTTAGTGACAAGAAAAGGAGGTAGGTTCACATTAACCTGCTTGTGAAAACAACATAAAAAATACACTTTGGAAAAAATCTAAAACATAAACAGAGAGACCAGGGAAAAGTGGAGGTCAATTCCCTAAATTCCCTTCAATCAAAATAGGTTTGGGCATGTCCATCATGAATGAAACAGGAAGGGGTATTTTTATTTTTTACTACATTTTTATTAGTGCATTATTGTGATACATAGTTATGGAGTTTGTTGTTATATATTTATACATGTGTACAATAGAACAATATAATTTGGCCAATATTATTAATTCCCAGCATTTCCCATCTCCCTCCACATCTCCCACCCATGAAAGGGTTTTTTTGGGTGTGTGGGGTAGGAAGTACCATGGATTGAATGCAAGGGAATTTAACCACTGAACCACACCCTTGTCCCTTTTGCTATTTTATTTTGAGCTAAGATTTCATTAAGCTGCTTAGAGCTTCTCTAAATTGGTAAGGTTAGGTTTGAACTTGGGATCCTCCTGCCTCAGCCTCCCAAGCTGCTGGGATTACAGGTGTGAGCCATCACACCCAGTGCAAAAGGATGTTTATAAATGAGTAGCATCTGATATTATTTTTAATAATTTCTCAGCCTACAGATGTCACTCGTATCAATAAGAGTTCCATTTTATTTATAAATATGAAAGAAGCAAATTGGTATATTTAAGCCAGACATACTGGCACACACCTGTCATCCCATGGCTCTGGAGGCTGAGGCAGGAAGATTTCAAGTTCAAAACCAGCCTTACCAACTTAACCAGACCCTGTCTAAAAATAAAAAATAAAAAGGGCTGGGGATGTTGCTCAGTGGTTAAGCACCTCTGAGTTCAATCTCCAGGACAAAAATCATACACATATACACTATGTACATAAAAAATTGTATATGATAACCATGAAATTAAAATTAAAGCTTTTCACTTCTTTGACAGTAGGTATATATGTGTGCATGCGTACCTTTATATGTATAATTGTATATTTCTAATCTGTATTGTGCTGCATACATTTTATATTATATAAGTAATGTTTACAATAAATGCAACTTGAGTTCTAAGACAGCTACTCAGTCATTATATTAAAAAGAAAATGTAAAGCTAACTTCGATTTGATTCTCATGAAACAAGGACTAATTTTGTGAGTATCAAAATTAAAAGGCTGATTACCTTAACAAGAGAATGTCTGCTTTGCAGGCTGAAGATCGCAATCTTCTAGACTGAGTAGGATCATTAGAGCTTGTGTCTCTGCTGGAGCCACCAAAGTGCAGTGATCCAGTTGGGCTCCTTCCATCGCCCGGCCAGGGCCCTGCTCACTCTGTAAATCTGCATCCGTGGAATAAAGAGGCTCTGACTCAGATTTGGAGTAGGGATTTGCTGCACCTTAGAAGAACCAGCATAGTTATCGGGAAGGACGTCTTTAGCTCATCGCTTTGCAGGTCTGTAATATTAGTGTCTGTGGAAAGTGACAAGTGTTCTCTAAGGTGCAATGAACTAGGGCATCCCTAGTGGAACATTTGCCTGTCTCTTAATTGTACCTTAGCATCTCCTGGCTCATAGCAATCCGTGGAGAGCTGGGCTCAGAAATTTCCTCTGAGTCCCCTTGACACATGTGGAGAGGGACCTGAAGGGTCACATTGTTTGGTAGTAGCTAGAATTCACGGCAAGGTCACAGGCTTAATTTAACTTACACATAATGTTTTAAGTTAATGTGTAATAACTTGTATAAGCTGTGGAAAACATTAGTACACAAAACTTGCAGATAAAGAAAAGTCAAAGAGAGTACTGGGAGATGCCTCAAGAAATAAGGATTCATGGGACTAACTCGTGACAGGTCATAAAGGTCAAGATAAAACTGGAAGTTTTGGTGTCAGGTGTCTCCTACTAGCTCAGAAGGGACCTTCTTTAGAAACGCAAGCACTAAGGTAACTTCTGAATGGCAGCTGACCCCAATGCCCACATTAACACAGCCTTGACTTGTAGGCGAAGCCCCCTAAAGAGGATGGCCGCCACGACAGTTCCTGAGAGGACCAACTAAGATCATAAGTTCCCCACCCGACTGAAGGAGGAGTTGAACACCTGACGGTGAAGGTTGCTGAAGGGGGACCTGTTCCCATGGTAAACATGATATGGTGACACATTTGGGGACAGCGTTGTCTCCTTTGTCATTCTCTGCTCAGAGATGGGTCACTTGAGCTCTCTGCTTGGGCCTGACTCTGCTTTTTCTTTACTTCCACCTCACTTTCCCTTATAATAATATTCTCTTGCATGACTTTTGGTGTCTGATTTTGAATTTTCTTCAGTTGGAATGCAGATCTGAGTTTTGGAGTCTCAGCTCCCTGCTTTCCTGTGACGCCAGCGTGCAAGGAACACAAAGTCCTCTCATTTTGATACCAATGGTAAATTATTTCATACACTTTCCAGACTTTGTAATGCCTGCATTCAAAGATCCGAGATCCTTAGGGCCTTCCGTGTCTTTCCAGTGGCGCTGGGGTCCTCTCCCTATACCGTGGGTTGGGCGCCCTTTTCCCTAGGTCTGTTCAGGGGGAGGATCTGATGCCTGGGTAATCAGGATTCTACCTGTGAATTAAACTGAAAAATGACTTTCAAAAGAACTATATTAAGCCAGTTTTGGTAGCAAAGGCCTATAATCTTAGTAGCTTAGGAGGCTAAGTCAGGAGGATCACAAGTTCAAAGCCAACCCCAGCAACTAACCCTTCACTGAATTTGAGAGTATTTCCCCCCAGTGTTTTCCAGATTGGCATGTACACCACATCCAAGAGGGGCACTTGTGGATGACCAGACTGTCACAGGAAACGGGAGCTGAAACTCCAAACCTCAGTTCTTGTGTTTCTACAAAAGGAAATTTACAGACAGTCACTAAAAGCCATGCCAGAGAACTTCATTGTAAGTGACCATAGAGTGGAAATGAGAAGAAAATAAATAAAAAGTAAAGTAAGGCTGAAGCAGAGAGCACCCTCCAGGGAGACAAGGTTCATTTCTGAGTAGTGAATGACAAAGGAGACAACCCTGTCCCCAAACGTGTTACCCTCTGATGTTTACCAGGGGACCTGGGTCCTCCTTCAGCAACCTTCACCGATCAGGTTCAACTCCTCCTTCCCGTGGGGCAGTGGAGTTTTTGACCTTGTTGGTCCTCTCTGGAACTGTCATGGTGGCCGTCCTGTTTAGTGGGCTTCATCTACAAGTCAATACTATGTGAATGATGGCACTGGGGACAATAACCGGCCAGAAGTTACCGTATTGTATTTGTGCCACTAAAGGAATCTTCCTTCCCAGACAAATGGAAAAACCTGTAGCCATAATTCCCAACTTCACACCAATCTCAATGGAACCCTTCCAGAGTTAGTCTCATAAATCCTTCTTTCTTGAGGCATCCCCTTGCCCATTATCTCTTTTGCTTCTGTTTGTTTATCCTGAACGTCTGTAGTAAAGTTTTTCTACAGGTTATCCGTTACAATTTACTCATCTGCCTTGGCGGTAACTTAAAGAAAATTTTAAGAGTAACTTAAAGTAAACCTGTGACCTTGCTGGGCATTTCACTGCTCAGTGCTAACTACTACCAACTAGAGGTCCGAATTGAGCCTGAGTGTATTGGTCCCAGTGTGGGTGCTCGGTTCCAGGGCCTCGCAGGGGTTGGAGATAAGGTGCTCACTTTTGTTCCAGGTGGTCACAGAAGGACTCTGTGGTTGTACTGTTCTTGGCCCTGGGGCAAGCGTTTATATTCTACTCCTTCAGACTGGGTCCTGCCTCTGCCAGCAAACCAAACTCCAGAGTCCAAGGGATCTATGACATAAAAGGGATTATAAAAGAACCAAGTTCCAGTGTTCTCATCAGGGTGTCCAGGGGAGTCCAAGTCCTTGGTGTCCCAAACAAAGAATTAAGCAAGACAAACACAAATAACAGGAAAAGTGCAGATTTGTTGAAGGTGAAGGTGGAAGTAGCCCTGTACCATGGGGTGGAGAGGGCTGAGCAAGGGACAGAGGCTCAAGGTCCCACGGTCTGGAAATTGGGATCTTATAGGCTGAGCCGAGACACGTTCTCTTCCCTTTCTGCATCATGTTAAAGAACTTACTCCCATTGGTTACCTTATGATACCTGATTAGAATATTGTCCAATCCCCCTCCATTGCTTACTCTAGAAACCTAATTAGAGTAATGCCCACTGTACCCACTGGTCATTTTAAAACATCGATCAACATGGGAATTGCCATGTTGATCAGTTCTCCGTGGCGGTTTTTGTCATGGTAATGGGACAATGTTAACAGGGACAGGACCCATCTTCCTGCCTTGTCCTCCACCAGCATCTTCTGAATGTGCCATCTTGGAGCACATCTGCTAGCAGATGGGGATGTCGGACTGAGACACACTTCTATCTATTCAGAAACGTCGATGTTCTTTGTCCCCTTAAATTAATGATTTTTTTTTTAAAAGAGAAGAGGACAGTGAGAGAGAGAGTCAGAGAGAATCCATTTTATTGAGTTTTTCACGTGGCTTTCGTTGCTCCAACACTTAGTTGTGTACGTGGTGCTGGGGTTTGAACCCGTGTACTTGTGCATGCCAGGCAAGCACTGTGACCACCAAGCCACCGCTCCACCCGCTCTCTGTCCCCCTAAAAAAATTACTATCAACCAATATCCTCTTGATCAACCCTTCTCATTGCCTACACCGACTGACTGACCATTTCTCCCATAGCTCACAATGCCCGATCTTTGGGCAACAATTATAAGAAATCATACTTTAGATTCACCCGCCTGAATGGTGGCAGAGGCCGAGGGGGCAGCAGTAAAGGTTGCTGTTTAGAAAAGGTGGGGAATAAGCAGAGAGAGAGAGGGAAAAACAGGAAAGGCATGGGGAACCCATGGAACTGGGAGGGAGGCTAATCACAATGCACCCAAAGTTGGTGGGGGTCTTATTTAGGGAAAGTTGACCAGAGCTACTTGGCCCACAGGGCCAGAGAGTTCCATGGAAGTGGGGTCACCAGTGTGGGAACCGTTCATAAGAACCACATGGCGGTCAGCAAAGGAAGTGGCCAGGCTGACCCAGCCGGTGCCTACTGTGGTCCCCAACCCTACAGAAAGAAGAAGACCTGATCATAGAAGGTTTTTAAGGGAAAGTGCAAACTTTGTACCACCATGAGGTCAGATCATTCAGGTTCCTGAGACCGAACTCCAGCTCGGGCTCTGTCTTGGCTTTAATTATGTTCCATCCGCCTGTGATTCCCCTCACCCCCAGCCCCCAGCTTTGCCTGACTTTCTGTTTTTATTTCTATTCAGATACACTTCTATTTGACTCGTAGCTGAGCCTTGGAATTTTGAGTATGGAAATCAGGTAATACATGACCAGTCACACTGAGAGGACAGGTGATCGACGTGACAAGGGACCAGGGAAGACGGCAGCCATCCTAACTTACCGGGTGAGGACCCTCAGAGCCACCGGGATCCCAGAGAAGATGTCAGGAATCTCTCACCCCTGAGTATCTGCATCACAGAAGGCTAGATGAGTTTGGACTAATTAAAATTTAGGATCAAAATGAGGGAATATGGTACTGACTATGTGGTGGGGATTGCTCTGATCACTCACCTATCTTTTGTTTTTGCGAGGGTACCAGGGATTGAACCCAGTGACTCTTCAGTACCGAGCCACATCCCCAGCATGTTGTCTTTTAATGTGTTCCCTAGGGGTTTCTTTTATCTTTGTTTTTTTTTAGATATACATGATATTAGAATGTACCATGACATAATTATAAATGCTTGGAGTACAGCTTTTCTGAATTCAATTCTCAGTATTTCCCTTCTCCTCTCTTCCCCTCCTCCTGTTCTTTTTAGTTATATAGGACAATAGAATAATCAACGGTATGATTATGAAAGTGCGGAGTATAACTTATTTCAGTCCACATGTGAATATACCATAGTGAGTCACATCATCTTCATCCACAAGTCACTAAATTAAAAAAAAATAACTGTTAGTAAATAATAGATCAGTAAGACAGAGGGAAGAGAAAGGGTAAGGGGAAAACTAGGAGCAGAATTGAAATAAGTTTTTTAAGTTTCTATTTTGAGACAGGGTCTCTCTAACTTGCTTAGGACTTCGCTAAGTTGCTGAGGTTGATTTTGAACTCATGAACCTTCTGCCTCAGCCTCCCAAGCTGCTGGGATTACAGGAGTGCACCGCTACACCCAGAGCTCATGTCTCGCCTTTATGCATCAAGGGAGCAGAGAGGAAAGTTTTGAGCCCAGCTCTTCCCAGGTGGCTGTCAGCCAGGACAAAAGAAACTCAAGTTGAGGGATGGGTGATAAGTTACACTAGGGACTCCAAGTTTTTTACCTCCCCAGAGTGGGAGCCTGTCACCTGCTCCACAAACTCTAAAATTACCGCCCTAGAATGAGCTAGAAACACCCTTTCCTTAAAAGTCTGCAGGTTAGTCTCAGGCACTCAGAGTCCTCCCGGGTGTCCATCTGGGTAAGTCCTCCTCTGTCCCATGCACGTGATGAGTGCCAGGTGGGCTTCTAGCAAGGGATTGGAAGGAAGCGAACTGGGTCTCTGGGTGAGGTTTTGGTAGCTTCAGGAGACACATCCAGCTCTAGCCACACTACTGATCTCAGAAGATTGCGTTCCCTGCAATGCAGTTAGTAAATTTTGCTAGGATGTGTAATCTAACTATGAGACGCAGGAAATCTTTTTCCATAGCAAATGTCAATTATGTTAGGTTTCCATGTACTTTTATGAATTAAGTGACTTCCGTTGACTAGCTAGGTCAGTACTGAAGTTGCATTTTCTCTGGTGATGTTACACATTACTTATTTTTATACATAAAATGAGTAAATTGGTAGATTTCAATGTCACATTTTTGTGAAATATACTTGGCTTTGTTCCTCTCATCTTCATAAACCAAACAGAACTATTATTGCTGTGTGACTTCTATAATTTGGGAAATAAAAAATAATAGTTTGAGATACTCTAGAAGAAAATGAGGTTCTCGGTTACGAGCTGCTCCTCACAGAGGACAATCTCACGTTACTGATGAGAATCTGCTGTACTTTCTCATGAAAACTTTCTTGTCCACACTTAATTTCAAAACTGCAAATAAATACTGTCAACCCAGAGCCTGAACTCTGCCAGTTAGGGGACTTCAAACGAGTGGGCAGAGAGGATGGCACTGTCGTTACATCACATTAGGAAAGAGTGAATATGAGGGTGGCTTCTTTCTCCTTGCTCCAACAGACTCAAGAATATAATTCCAATAGCTGAGGGACAATAGCTATGCTCATTCATCTTTACTCTAGGATTATTCTCTTAAAAATACTTCTCATCTCTCTAATAATGGATTTCCCTGAAGTTTATTTTGTTAGGAGGAAAATTGAGGGAAGCCACGCCTCATCCTTCCCTGGTCTATATATACCGGGGTTTCATTTTTTCCCAAACTACATCTTTTCGTGTACAAAAAAAAATATGAACCTATCTCCTTTCCTTGTTTTTATAAGGGAGATAAAGATATTGAATTAATTTTATTTTTTAGTTTTTTAAAGAGAGAGGGAGAGAGGAAGATGGACAGATAGAATCAACTTTATTTTTTTAATCTGGACTTTATTTCTCTGACACTTGACTATGTGTGTGGTGCTGGGGTTCAAACATGGGTCCTCATGCACGCCAGGCAAGCACTCTAACCACTGAGCCACTGCTCCAGCCCTCTCCTCTAAGACTGAATAATTAATATATGAAGACTCAGGCATGGTGGCACACGCCTGTAATTCCAGCGACTCAGGGGGCAACCTCAGCAATTTGGTGAGGCTCTAAGCAACTTAGCAAGACTGTCTCAAAAACAAAGGCTTTGAGGATGTGGCTCAGTGGTTAAGCATTCTTAGGGTCAGTCCCCAGAACCAAATACACACACGCACGCGCACGCACGCGCACGCACACTCACACACACTCACACACACATGCACATGCACATATGCACACACACACTCGCACATGCACATATGCACACACACACTCACACACACATGCACATGCATGCACACACACTCACACTCACACATGCGCATATGCACACACACATGCACACACACACTCACACACTCACTCACACACACTCACGCGCACGCACATGCATGCACACACACTCACACACACTCACACATGCACATATGCACACGCACACGCATGCACGCACGCACACACACGCACCACACTCACACACACACTTACACACTCACGTGCACACACACTCACGTGCACACACACTCACACACTCTCTCACACACACACGCGCGCGCGCACACTTTCCCATATACGAAAGGAAATCCAAAGCTATTTGGAAAGAAAGCTATAATTTACTTTTATGTCATTACGGGGTTGCAGGGTTGGAAATGGGGACACATTCTCCTCCAGCTCTGTCTGGGTGTCACAGGACTGAGAGCTTAGTGTCTGTCATAAAACTCTTCTGCAGTTCCTGTTTTTTTATTGTTGGAACAATAATTTCTCTTCGCCCAGTGTTTCTAAACACAGATTTTATTTTTACTTCATTTTCATTTTGTAAGAGGCGTTGAACCTAGGAGTGCTTAACCACTGAGCCACCTCCCTAATACTTTTTATTTTTTATTTTGGGACAGGGTCTCGCTAAGTTGCTTAGGGCCCACGAAGCAGCTGCGGCCGGCCTCACACTTGTGATTCCCCTCCTCAGTCTCCTGAGCTGCTGGGATTACAGGTGTGCGCCACCACGCCCAGCCTAACGTGATGGCTTCCCTGATGCAATGAAAAAGAGTCCTACTGTGGTACCCTTCACCTGAGAGCGCCCACCGCCAGCCACCCCTGCCCGCCTCCCCTATCAGCTCCCACGGAAGACTGATCAGAGTTCTCGTTGACTTTTCCTTACCTTGTACATTTTGTTTTCTTCGTCTTCCTACTTACCCTTTCCTTCCTCTCCACTGCGGTCTTTCCAAATGTGTCCTCCTACAAAACCCATGCTGCTGCCCTAATGATTTTAGTCCTCATATATAGAAGATTAAGTTTTTCTGAGAACATCTTGTCTTCTCTGGTATATAGATTGTGATTCTTTGTTTGGGAACATCGTGTTTCCCAGGTACTCTCTCAGCATCCACATTCTTAAGAGCCACCTTTGAAGGGTCTCCCACATCATCTTGCTGAGAGCAGATCATGGAGATCCGTCCCCTGACCTCCCAGACGGCACGGAGCTAGACAGGTGAGAGCCCTGCCTGGGACGGGACATGTTAGGTGATTTATTTTGCCTTGTTTTCTGAACGTTCCTATTCATCCGAGTGATTTCTAATGAAAATAAGACCTATATAGATCACAACTGACTATATGCCTTTATATTACTCATATTGTGTAATATTTAAGTGAATTTCAGCCGTGAGCACTGATGTGCATGATTCACTGACTCAACTGTGTGTGATCCAGAACTTAGAGACAGCAGGGTGACTGCAGAAATACTTCCTGTGGTCTCCGCTGGCTCTGCATGGAGCAAAGTAAGTTAGCATTTGCTCAGTTTCCCTTGTCCCCGCTGCGGTAGAAGGAGGCTGTAATTGTTCCCGACGCTGTTGTGCAACCGCACCTTCAGAAAAATAATGATCGAGGTCATTATTACTGCAAATTCAAGGCCTCTCCACATTCCTTCTTTGCCAAAGCGTTCAGAACTGCACGATGGCGGTTTTTGCAATGACACTGAAAATGATGTCACCTGATACCCCGATTTATAGCACTTTAAATCGTGTGACTTGAAGAGTTTTACAACGCGATGCCGATGCGTTTGACTTACATTGTTTATTTTGTTTTGTTTCCTTTTGCTTTATGGCGTGGGTATTGAACCAAGGGACACTTTACCACTTTACCACCCAGCTACTCCCTCAACCCTTTCTTTTTACAGTTTTTTATTTTTCAAAGAGAGAGGGACAGTGAGAGACAGAGAAAGAGAGAAACAACTTTATTAAGTTTTTCATATGGCCTTAGTTGCTCCAACACTCAGTTGTGTACGTGGTGCTGGGGTTTGAACCCGGGTCCTCGTGCTTGCCAGGCAAGCGCCGAAACCGCTGAGCCACCGCTCCAGCCCCTCTTTTTACAGTTTTGAGACAGGGTATTGTTATGTTGCTGAGGCCGGCCTCAAACTTGCAAATCTCCTGCCTCAGTCTCCCAGGTCACAGGGATTACAGGCATGTGTACCATGCCCAGCTGGCTCAAACTTTTTAAAAATTTAATATAATCCAAGTATTTATTTTAAGGAAATGGCATGAGAAAATATAATTTCATAACTACTTAAAATGTTACTCATAAATGCTAGTAAGTATATATTTAAAGTTATTCTTTTAAAGTTTCACAAATACATTGTCTTAAATAAATTAAATATACAAGAACAGGTATATGCCCTTTCTATTAGAGAGATGCCACAGAACAACTGGGCTTCGTGCTAGTGATCATGTACGACCCATTAAACTTTAAAACAGCCAGATGTTTGATTAAGATCTTTCCTGGGCTTATCAGCAAGCAAACCCAAATGAGTAAAAATTGTATCACTCTGCCCGATCGCTACTTAAGAATAAAATTAACCTTTTTATAAGGGTGGTGTAAAATACAGTATTCACTGTATTTTCTTACTCATTTGCTGAAATTAAAAATGTTGAACACACAGAAGCACAGGTCAATGAAGTCTCTGAAGGTGGGTTGGGATGGAGAAAACTTACAGGGGTACCAATGTAGAGTCCCAGGGGCCTGGGTAAGTAGCTCCGTGTCTTATAGCTCAGTAACATAAGTATGGTCTGTAACAGTTAATCATATGCAGAAAGTAAGTAAAGGATGAGAGTTTTGAAATTCCACACATACAGAAAAGATAGTTTGAGCCGGGCCTGGTGGGGCACATCTGTAATACCAGGGGCTCTGGAGGCTGAGGCAGGAGGATCGTACGTTCGAGGCCAACTCAACAACTTAGCAAGAACCTAAGCAACTTAGTGAGACCTGTATCGAGTTAGAAAATAAAAAATGGATGGAAATGTGGCTCATGGTTAAGCACCGTGGATTCAAACCCTGGTACCAAGGGAAAAAAGCAAAGTTTCAGGACATGGAAGTATTGATTATCTGGATGGGATCAATACACATTGTAAACAGGTATTAAATTATAATGCTATAACCTATATCTAAGTACAAATATTATATCAATTAAAAATTTTAAAAATCCACATTTTAAACAAGTATGTACTTAAGCTCTGAATTATTACTCTTCTTTCATCCTCTTCCTTCTCCTCCTCTTTTGCCTCCTCCTCCTCCTCCTTCGTCTTCTTTCTTTTTCAGAAAAAAACCTTTATTTTCCTTTGGTCCAAGGCTTGGTAGGAGTGGGACAGTGGTTAAAAAGCTGCCTAGGTATTTGAGGGATAGGCTCATGTTCATAAGGCTGTAAGAGCTTGGTGTTCTATACTATCTTTTGTTACACATTTATACGGTGTAAGGAGCCATGGTTTTCAGAAGATATTCTGGCTCAGTTGTATAACAACATATTCTATAATGCTAAAGGCTACACTGACGAAGTTTTATTTAAAATAAATGCATGTTGTGTTGGGAAATATCCCCTCAGTAAGTCATCACAGATTTTCTAGAATAAGGACTAGATATATAACTCAGAGAGAAACCACTTGCCTTGCATGAATGAGATCCTGAGTTTGATCCATAGAACTACAAAAAAAATTTTTTTTCTAGTATAGATTTTATATTTGGTCCTCTTGAGTCTGGAAAGTATCATTGGTTTCTTGAAGGAAAGATGAAATGTTGAACATCCATAGAGACCCATCTTTCAGGGTCAATTTGGATACTCGCCCATTAATTAAAATGTTTAAATGCAATGATGCTGATTCTGTATAGCTCTCGATTCCTCGTACCTAATTAGAAGACAATGGAAATGTGTTCCTGCCGATATTGGAGAACTGCTTTTGATGTACAAAGGCTGGTGATTGTGCCCTGAAAATAAAAGAAAAATACATTATAAAGCTGGGGGGTTCAAAGAATAGTTCTAAAATTCCATCAGAATCCTCTAAGCTAGGTAGAGTGGTGCAAAACTATAATCCCATCATCTCCAGAGGCTGAGGCAGGAGGATCTCAAGTTCAAAGCCTGCCTCAGTTACTTAGCAAGGCCCTAAGCAACTTAGTGAGACCTTGTCTCAAACTAAAAATAAAAAATAAAAAAGGGCTGGAGATGTGGCTAAGTGGTTATCCTGGGTTCAGTCCCCACTACCAAAAAACAACTTCTCTGAACAGAGATTGCCAAAATATTCTAATATTTTGTTCCTTTTTTAATGCTCTCTGAGTTAGTGGCAGAGACATCGGTTATTAAAAGATTTATACAAAGTCCATGAATTTACATGAATGAGGAATCACATCATTTTAAAAAATTATAGAGAGCATTCTATAGAGATCATTGTGTATCAGAAACATTTCCATGCTGGGCATGAGTTTATCTTCTTTAATGTGTAGATATATCTAGAATATAGGGAATACGTCCATATTCCATAGATGAAATGACCCGAGTTTACCTCCAAACTTCTCAAGGTCCCCTTGAGCTAAATGATAAATCAGGGTATCCCATCCAGCCAAGTCATATGATGTCAGAGTTCACAATTTTCTTTTGTTAAATAATATATTAGTAATATTTGATCTTGGAATAAATAAACCGAAGTGAAGATAACATGAAAATAACATAATTCTTGTCAAAGCCATTCAGACTCTTTGCTTTGTGGGTTTTTCCATACTTTTTAATGCAACAACCCTGCTAATTTGATTTTGCCCAAAATTATAGAGTTGTGTACATATGTATGTATATATATCTCTAAGGATTGACGCTAAAGGCACTTTCCGCTGAACCACATCCTCACTCTATTTTTTCTATTTGACAGGTTTTTTTAAATTAAGAAATTTATTTGTTGCACAAACAAGCTTCTAACGAAACAATATAATATATATATAAATTCTGAAAACTAGATTTACCCCCAAGAGCCCCCCAATTATCCACCCTTATCCCTCCCCCAATACATCTCTACAAATGCCTTAGGTTGTATATCACTACACCTTATCCAGACTTAAAACGTGATAACAGACCTCTTCTCTCAATGGCCAGGGTCCAGCTCCAGCCTCCACAGATCAGTGGAGACATCGACCCTTGGATCTCTGGGTTAAGCTGATTTTGCTCAGCATAATTTCTTCCATCGCCATCCATTTACCTTCAAAGGCTGCAATATCATTGTGTCTAATTGCTGTGTCAAATTCCATGGTATAAATGAACCACAGTTTTTGGATCCATTCATCCAGTGAGGGACATCTGGGTTGTTTCCATGATTTAGCTATTGTAAATTGTGCTGCTATGAACCTCGATATTGCTGTGTCACTATAATGTGCTGATTCTAAATCCCCTGGAAAGATTCCCAGGAGTGGAATAGCAGGATCGTTTGGTGGGCTCAGCCCTAGTTTTTTGAGGATTCTCCACACTGCTTTCCAGAGGGGCTGTACCAGTCTGCAGCTCCACCAACAGTGTGTTAGTGTGCCTGTCTCTCCACAGCCCCTCCAGCATCTATTGTTGTTTATTTTCTTCATCTTTGCCATTCTGACTGGCGTGACACATCCTCAGTCTTTATTTTGAGACAGGGTCTCACTAAATAGCTTAGGGCCTTCCTAAGTTGCTGAGGCTGGCTTTGAACTTGTGTTCCTCCTGCCTCAGCCTCCCCAGTCATTTTTACTACAAATGTGCACACTGTGCCCAGCTTATTCCTGACACTTCATTAAGATGACATATTAAAACAAATGAAGGCTTCATCGTTGCCTTTGGAAAACACAAGATGAGGTCACTATAGGTAAATACTCTCTATATTATATAGTATTTTAATGTACAAGAAAAAAATATGTTTATGAGAATACACAATCCAGACATCATTGGGAAACGATGGGAAAATGGGGAGAAGAGAGAGAGAGAGAGAGAGAGAGGACTTCCACAGGGAGTGAGGGAATCTTGAGTACTGAAGGGGGAAATGGGTGTTTTGGGATATGAACATATATTTTACTGAGTTCAACAGTGTTGGTATAGATTGAGGAAGGAGTTAATTTATAATAAAAAAAATTCTTCCTTTTTCCAAAAATGATTTATACATGACTTCATGCTTCATAAGATGGAAAAACCCAACAAACTGCACGGGATCATCAACATAAGAAACATCTTTCTGTGTGAGGTCGGCATCGGGATCTCAGTCAACACCATCTTCCTTCTCTTCCTCGTCCTCAAGTTCCTTCTCCAGCACAGGATCAAGCCCATCGACCTGACCATTGGTCTCTTGGCCCTCATCCACATACTGATGCTGATAATCATGGGGTTTATAGCTACAGACATTTTTGAGTCTCAGGAGTCTTGGAGTGACATCAAGTGTAAGTCACTAATGTTCTTGTACAGGTTTTTGAGGGGCTTCTCCATCTGTGCCGCCTGCCTGCTCAGTGTCCTCCAGGCTGTCACCCTCAGCCCCAGAAGCTCCTGCTTGGCAAGGTTCAAACATAAATCCCCACATCACAGCCTGAGTGCCCTTCTTTTCCTGTGGGTCTTCTACATGTCCTTCAGTGCTCACTTATCAATCTCTGCTGTTCCCAACTCCAATGCGACCTCACGTGGTCTTACATTTATCACAGAATCCTGCACTATTTTACCCATGAGTTACTTCCTCAGACATTTGTTTTCCATTTTAGGAATATTCCGGGATGTGTTCCTCATGGGGCTCATGGCCCTCTCCAGTGGGTACACAGTGGCTCTCTTGTACAGGCATAGAAAGCAGTGCCAGAAAATTCACAGCACCAGCCGGTCTCCAAAAGCATCCCCAGAGCAGAGGGCCACCCTGACCATCCTGCTGCTCTTGAGTTTCTTCGTGGTCATGTACAGTTTAGACTGCATGATTACTAACTTAAGAACTATGCACAACACTGACCTAGTTCATCGCTCTATCCAGGCCATGATGGCCAATGGCTATGCCACAATCAGTCCTCTGGTTTTCATGAGTAGAGAAAAACAAATTATTGACTTTTTGAAATCTTTCTGGGGGAGAAGAGTAGATGCTTAATGATTGCATGATTGATAACTTCTCGGAAGGAGTCAATAATTGTGTCAGAGTATGTTAAGTGAATACATGAAATTCCTAAAATGATTCTCGTTGCTTTGAAACATATGGATGAGAAATATACCCTAGATAAATTACCAATATGCTTCTGAGATGAGAATATGACATCATTTTTCTGATCAATATGTGAAAGACACGTCTGAGGTGCGGATTCCTCTTTTATTACCCAGGTTAGTCCATACATTCATACACAATGTTTTTTTGATTGGCAAAAATGAAGAAAATAAACAATAGTAGATGCTGGAGGGGCTGTGGAGAGACAGGCACACTAACACACTGTTGGTGGAGCTGCAGACTGGTACAGCCCCTCTGGAAAGCAGTGTGGAGAATCCTCAAAAAACTAGGGAGGAGCCCACCGTACGACCCTGCTATTCCACTCCTGGGAATCTTTCCAGGGGACTTAGAATCAGCACATCATAGTGACACAGCAATATCTATGTTCATAGCAGCACAATTGACTATTGCTAGGCTATGGAAACAACCCAGATGTCCCTCATTGGATGAATGGATCCATCAACTGAGGTTCATTTATACCATGGAATTTGACACAGCAATTAGACACAATGATATTGCAGCCTTTGAAGGTCAATAGATGGCTATGGAAGAAATTATGCTGAGTAAAATCAGCTTCACCCAGAGAACTAAGGGTAGATTGTCTCTGTCTCCACTCATCTGTGGAGGTTGGGACTAGACCCTGGCAAGTGAGAAAGTTGGTCTGTTAGCATGTGTTAAATCCAGGTAGGATGCAATGCTATACAACATAATAAGTTTTAGAGATATTGTGGGAAGGGGGAAGGAGGGATAAGGGTGGATAATTGGGTGGGCACTCCTGGGGTTAACTGTAATATCCAGAATCTATACACATTTTATATTATTTTGTTAAAAACTTGTATGGTTGTTCAAAAATAAAAAAAATTTAAAAAATTTTAAAATATGAGAGTTTATGTTTTCTGCATGATTGGTACCATTCTGATCCCTCACACATGTGTCAAGGGAACTAAGAAGAAAAGTTTTAAGCCCACATTTCCCTAGATTGCTATTATCCACCAGATAACAAAGAAAAACTAAGAGGTAAGTGAAATGTTCCACTGGGGACTCCACAGCTCTGTGTTCTCTAGTGGGACACTGTCACCTTCTTACAGACATTAAAATTACGGTTCCTGTCAAAAGATGAGTTAAAGACATCCCCTCCCTGCACCAGCAAGGATCTTCTCAGATGCACTGAGTCTTTCCCATCACAGCCATCTGGGTGAGTGACTCTGGACCCACAGATGCAGAACCAGTGGACAGGGCTTTGCTAGGTAGGCCGTGGAAGGAGAAGGATTGGGCTTTTAGTGAGGTTGTCGGTATCTGCAGAAGAGACGTAGCTCTAAGAGTCCCACCCGAGCCAGAGGATTATTTTCTACACAGTGCAATGAGGACATTTTCTTCGTAGCATATTTGTGATTTTAATTTAGAGAATGCTTAAAAATTTCTCAAATTTTTACATAAGAAGCATCAATAAATTTAAGGCTTCCATGAATTAAATTACATTTAGTGATTAGCTCTATTAATATGCAAGGTATACAAAATGTTATCTTGAGATTTTGAATATTACATTTTCAACACACTTTATCAGGGAAATGTCATGTTTCAATTCCACATTTTTGTTTAAAAATACACGGTTTTTCTTTTGTCATTATCACAACTCAAACGGAACTACTATTGATATAAGTGACTGTTGTACTCTGCATAATTTTTACAAATTTTAAAATCTTTAGTAGGGAATGATGTTCTGTGTTGAAAATCTCATCTTATAGAGGGTAACCCCACATTACCGCAAAGAATCTACTAGAATTTTCTCATAGTACATTTCTTGTCCCAATTTAATTTCACAAATTACAAATGGAGTCAACCCTGACCCTCTGCTCTACCACTTAGGAAGTTTCAAAGTCAGCACCACGATGGGATGTTGAGTTTGCAAGTACATTAAATATTTAAAAAGTGAAAATGATGATTATTTCCCATGCCTGGCGCCAAAAGACCTAGGAATACAAATTCCAAGAGCTTAGGAAAGGAATATTTTTGTCCATTCATCTGAAAGGTTTTATTCATTCACAAACACTCCTTGTTTCTCTAATCCTGAAAAGATCTGAAATCATTTTGTTTGGAGAAATAATTAGAGTAGTTGATTCCCCATCCTGTCAAATTTCGGTGCTGTGCTCTTTGGAGGGGGAGAACCAAACAGCGAATTTTCATGCTGTTGTCATGAGCAGGAAAATGTGAATTAATCTGCATTTTTTTTGTAACTGAGATACAAAGAGTAAGATGAGCAAGGAAACCAAAGTCATTTAGCGGAAAGTCGGGCTTGGTTCACTTCATCATTGACTTGATCGGGGAGAAGACGCTCCTGAAGGACTCTTTCCCCGTAATGACAACCTGGGGTCCTAGATGAAGCACTTTGGGGGGCTTCCTGTTTCCTCACTTTATAAGAACACTCTGTCTTCTCCTGAAATTTCTGAAGACTTCAAGTGTTCATGATATAAATATTCTGAAGCACACGCTATGCTTTTAATTTACAAAGAATTTTATATAATTCTTGCAATAGTCTCAGGAGCGTGGCTTCCATTCATTATCTCAAATGTTCTCCAGGGCGTTGTCTAGCGTATGCTTCTGACGTTTATTCCGGGACATCCCTGTCACCGCACTGACGTGTGGCTGGGGATGGCTTTGCCTTCCCTGATGTGCCAGCTGTTCCTTCCTAGGACTTTTCCTGGTTTTCCGGGTACACTTGGACTCAAGATAGAGCCTGCTGCCCTGTTTATCCGCATTCCCAATCCACCTGCACAAACCTGTCTCCCTCCCGGATCCCTTTCTCAATGTTTAAATCAATTTTGTTATTTTTTATTATAAAATCAGACAAATTATTTATTTTTCATTTTTTAATTTTTATTTTTGAACAACCGTACAAATTTTTATTGAGAAATTTATTTGTTGGACAATCGCACATATTTTAACAAAATAATATATAATGTATATAGATTCTGAAAATTGGATTTACCCCCGAGAATGCCCCCCCAGTTACTCACCCTTCTCCCTCCCTTCCGCTTCCCACAACATCTCTACAAAAAGTATTAGGTTGTGTAACATTACATGATATCTGGATTTAACACCTGATATTAGACTACTTCTCTTAATGGTCATGGTCCAGCTCCAGCCTCCACAGATGAGTGGAGACATTCGACCCTTGGTTCTCTGGGTTATGCTGATTTCACTCAGCATAATTTCTTCCATAGCCATCCGTTTACCTTCAAAGGCTGCAATATCATTGTGTCTAATTGCTGTGTAAAATTCCATGGTATAAATGAACCTCAGTTTCTGGATCCATTCATCCAGTGAGGGACATCTGGGTTGTCTCCATAGCCTAGCAATAGTCAATTGTGCTGCTATGAACATAGATATTGCTGTGTCAGTATAATGTGCTGATTCTAAATCCCCTGGAAAGAGTCCCAGGAGTGGAATAGCAGGGTCGTACGGTGGGCTCCTCCCTAGCTTTTTAAGGGTTCTCCACACTGCTTTCCAGAGGGGCTGTACCAGTCTGCAGCTCCACCAACAGTGTGTTAGTGTGCCTGTCTCTCCACAGCCCCTCCAGCATCTATTATTGTTTATTTTCTTCATTTTTGCCATTCTGACTGGCGTAAGGTGATATTTTAATGTGGTTTTCATTTGCATTTCTCTGATTACTAGAGATTTAGAGCACTTTCTCATGTATTCATTGGCTTGATCAATGTCCTCTGGTGAGAAGTCTCTATTCAGCTCTTTGGCCCATTTATCAATTGGGCTGTTAGTGTTTTTGTAGTTGAGGATTTTGAGGATTTTGTAGATTCTGGATATGAGGCCCCTGTCCGAGTTTTACAAGGAGATGACAGTGATAATAATGATGGTGAAGCTGAGATAGGTCACAACAAAGTCGTCTGTTGACTCAAGTGTGCGGCTGGACGTGTTTTGCCAAGTGCTGGACAGAAGTCACGTTATTGACAGACCATCTCCACCCTGCAAGGAAGACATCATGACTTCAGGTTTCAGAGGAGAAAAGAGATGTGTCCCTTCCTTCCTTCACCTTAGAGTCTGTCCGTCCCTAGGTATTAAGGGTCCAAGCTCCTTCTTTCTATGCTCACTTCCCTACAGACCACCAGTATTGGCCTATTTGACGATTTCATGTTCTACAGGATTCTCCAAAATTTTGGATATTGCCAAATGAGATAATGTCTCATACGATTTGATCTTGATGCATGTAATAAAGTAATTTTGCTGAGTTATCCTTCCTTTAAGGGGTGTCTTCCTTTCAGGGGTCCCCAGCTTCACTATCAACTCTAACAAATGAAGGCTCAGATTTCTTTTACATTTTCTCCTCCATACATATTTCATTTCCCTAAACTTCCCACTTAGTTTTCTTTCCTCTTCTCCAATCTGACTTATTTCAAAAACGTATGCGATTTCTCCTCTGATATAAGCCCGTTACGTTCAGAGTGCAAAGTCTCCCTGCAGGCAGCCTGTCTTTTATCATTGTGTGAAATACAATTTTTCTTTTGTATTTTACAAATAAGTTCCAGCCACTATCTCAGCATACTCAGACCTCAAAATAGCCATTGGGAAGGGTGTCCTACAGTATGTTCGCTGGTGGCAGAGAGCTTCTGTCCTGTCTCCTGTGCTGTGCTAGGCAGGTGAGAGCTGGATGAGACACAGGTAAAAGGGTACATTCTAGAGAACTTCCTGCTAGAAAGGGAAACATATTCAACACAACGTTTTCTATTGAAATGACTCACTACACAGAAGTCGCTATATACATTTCTTTAAAATATCTACTCATGGGGCTGGAGCGGTGGCTCAACGATTTTGGAGCTTGCCTGGCAAGCATGAGGACCCGGGTTCAAACCCAGCACCACGTACACAACTGAGTGTTGGAGCAACTAAGGCCATGTGAAAACTAAATAAAGTTGTTTCTCTCTAGAAAAAAAAAATATCTACTCATTATATAATGTTGAGATAAATTCAAGTCATAGGCTTGATGTAGATCTAATTGACACTTTTGAGCATGATTCAGAGATTAGAGTGTGAAAACAAGAGAAATATGTACTCCGATCTCTCCTGGCTCTACCTGGAGGCTGCTAAGTTGGTGCTTTCCTGTCCTCTCATGAAATCATGTCATTTCCTCCATCTACGCTCAAGAAAAACAGTTAAGTTTCCTGCTGCAAAGGTGGATTTCACCTACAGAAAAAAAAAATCTTTCCAGTGATTTCTAAAGCTGGAGCCGTGATTTCATGAATACGACTGCAAATTCATGTCCTCTGTAATCTTCTGACTGTCCTAAACCTTGTAGGTTAACAGGACTGCCGTTTCTCAATAACACTGTAACTCATATAATTCAGTGCTCCGATTTAGAGATGATTGAAAGGTACTCCTGAAAGGGTGATTCCGTGGATTTCCACATCTCATGTTCTTATTTTTATTTATGACATAATTTTGCTTTATTTAATGATTTTTATTTTAATTTCTATATTTTGTCCTTTTTAATTATTTGTTCCACGTAGTCTCACATGTTGGAGGGAACTGTTGTTACATATGCATGCATAAGTAGATATTGACAAAGTGAATTAAGCCCTAGTCCAGCCTTCCCTGCCACGCATCCATTTCCCCATCTCATGCATCCTCTGTAATACCCCAGTACCATAAACAGAAATGAGCATATATGTGTGCATTATTTTTTTAAATTCCTGGGTTTCTCTGCCTTCCTGAGTATAGTTTGGCTTCTCTTGGGAGTTGAGTGGTCCCAGCTGTATTGATAACCCCCATTTTCCCTCTCTCCCTATCCAGGCTCCCCCCATTCTCCCTGTTCCTTCGTAGTTATGGTTCCCAAAGCTTATGTGAAATTTCAACTTTAGTGAGCTTATTAATTAAATCTAGGTAACTTTTGTTCTTTCTTAGGTTTTACTAGCTTCCACATATGAGAGAAAACAGTCAACTGTTTAATTTTAAAAAATTAAAAATAAGAACCAATCAAATAAAGAGACAAGCTAGAGGAAGTCTAGTAGAGTAGAGGAAGGAGAAAGGGAGAGGGAAGGAAGGAAGGGGAAATGGGGGATTAAAAAAGCATATTTTGCATCTCTAAGATACTAAATAATTCCTATGCAATCAATAAAAAACTGCAAAAGTCAAAAAAAGAGATCAAATGGATATCAGTAGAAGGGACCAGAGGATGGGAGGAAGTGAGAGAGAGGGGAAAGTGCTGGGGAAGGATATTGGCCAAATTATATTGTTATTTTGCGTGCATGTATGAATATGGAACAACAAACCCCATCATTATGTACAACTAAAATCCACAAATAAAAAACATGTGGCCGAAAAAACCTGGCAATGCCCTGATCTCTCATGGTGACTGATCATGACACTCTGCATAAGCAGGAAAGAAAGTTTATGCCGGGGTTAAAGATGTTCCCCTGTGTGTTGAGGGCATTCCTCAAAACACACACAGAACTCCAATTGTCCAAGAGACTTGTTAACGGTATGCTTTTTAAAGTTTTTAATTTTTGAACAACCATACAAGTTTTTAACAAGATATTATCAAATGTGTATAGATTCTGCATATTGCAATTACCCCAGGAGTGCCCCCCCAATTACCCACCCTTGTCCCTCCCTTCCCCTTACCCCATATCTCTAAAAAGGATTATGTTGTACAGCATTACACCTTATCTGGATTTAACACATGCTAATAGACCACCTTTCTCACTGGCCAGGGTCTATTCCCAACCTCCACTAATGCTGTGCTTCTTTAATTAACCCACATTAATTGTACCATTTAATGAGATTGAGTGTGATCATTCCATCACGTGTACGGCGAGCACTGATCGTCTCCAAACTCACTTTCTCTCACTTCTTCACCCACCCAAACCCGGCTCCCTTACCATTCCCTAGGAATCACTATTCCACTTTTAGTTCTCTGCATTTATAAAATAAATCAATCAATCTATCTTTAGTTCATAGCTGGCTAACACGGAGATTTCTGTGGTCACGCACAAGACAAAAATGCACACTTTGCAAGATTGAGATCATCCCCGCATCTCAGAGACCACCGTTGCTGATAACCTATCGTGCCGTTCTTCTTCATCAGAAAAAAAGAATCTATAGCGTTGTCCATTCTCCATCAACTCGTGATTTCCCATAATTCATTCAATTGGCTTTTATTCCCACAACCTGGGGACACTGGTTCCACTGACAGCATCAGGAACCCGTACGGTGCCCAATTTCATGGTCCGAGTTGTTTACTTCCGGAGTGATCTTCAGCACACGGAGGCCCTGCCTTTACTTTTACGACATCTCTTCTCAGAATGCATGGCATTACAGGGACCTGTTTTTCCATGTCCCACGCTGAACGTCCGTACATCTGATGTTCCTCCTTGTTCATCCTCTAGCTCATTTTCTGAACGGCCTTCAGCACACAGGGACTCCACCTTTCATTTTGACATCATCTCTTCTCTGAAATACATGGTAATATATTTATCCAGTCTGCCACTCCACCAACTGGATGTCCTGGCTCCGTATCCTTCATAGACTTCGTTTCTGTTCCATCTCTAAACATAGGTGTGTCCCAGGCTCAGAGCCTCCCCACGATTCTCTGTCTGCACTCTCTTCACACTCAGTCTCACGGCACTAAATATCATCAATATGCCACTGCCTCCAATCCAAGTGTGTGTGGGTGTGTGTGGAGATATATATATATATACACACACATATATATATATGTATATACATATATAGATAGATAGATATAGATATAATTTATGCTGTATTCTCACCTTCAAACCTATCCACATGAATAGCTAATACGAATCAAAATTTTAACAAGAAAGTTAGCCCTGGTGGCACATTCCTGTAATCCCAGTAACTCAGGAGGCTGAAGTAGGAGGATTGCAAGTTCAAAGCCAGCCTCAGCAACTTGGAAATGCCCCCAAGATACTTAGCAATACCCTGTCTCAAAATAAAAAATAAAATGGGCTGAGAAGTGTGGGGATGGGGCTTCGTAGTTAAGCACCCCTAGGTTCAAACCCTGGTGAAAATAAAAATCTTAACAATGAAAACACACAAAAGCCTCCCTTCAAAACCAACCATCTTTTCCAGCCCCATGTCTCCTCTCTGGGCTGACCATTATCAAGGATCACTGACCCCTCATGGGACTGTGAAGCTCAGACACTGGAGAGGGTTTTTTCAGGAAGCAGGTTTAGTAATTACTGTTGCAACATTGATCCAGCACACGTAAGGGCTGCACTTTCTGAATATCATGGAACAGAAATTTTGGCCACTTACACCTTTAGGTGATTATCATTGATTGCATGTGAAAATCACAGAGACAAAAGCCACGTGTGGGACTGGAACAGTGACTTAGCAGTAAGAGCACTTGCCTGGCACGTGCAAGGACCCAAGCAAGCTCAAACCCCAGCACCACATGCACAACTAAATGTTGGAGAAATGAAGGAGAAGGAAAATTAAATAAAAATTGATCTTTCTATCTCTCACTGTCCCTCTCTCTTTAAAAAGAAAAAGGCACCTATGGTTGTAAAGCAGTTTTGAGTTAATAGCTCCCCAGGTTAAAGGTTAAAAGGGTCTCTGTACCCAAAGGTTAGGGGTTAAACGGGCTGCGTTCAGTCAGTAAGGAGTGGTAGTCTCCAAAATTTCCTTGTAATTTTTTTTACATAGCTTATTTTGTTTTGTTTTTCAGCTGGTATACATACAAGAGATCAACAACAGTACTCTTTAAATTTTTTTATTGAGGAGTTGAGTTAATGTACAATCATAAATGAATACAAGCAGCATGTGTTGGGCAAATGATCTTCAGCCAGAATCACCCCCACATCGCCCACCTCCTCCTCTCTCGACTACTCTACATTTCACAAGAGCCAAACTATGGAACCAAGCTAGGTGTCCATCAATGGGCGGATGAATAAAGAAAGTGTGGTCTACACCCACAATGGAGCTTTATTCAGCCATAAAGGAACACGAAATTATGTCATTTGCAGGAGCATGGATGGAACTAGAGACCATCATGTTAAGTGAAGTAAGTCAAAATCAGAAGATCAAGGGCCATGCTTTTCTATCATGTGCTGAAGCTAGAGGGGGTAAAGGAAAGCAAAGGCTGGAGTGGCCTCCTAAAAACCAAAGGGGATCAGCAGAGGGAAGGGACCCAGGGGTGGACGCCAGGCGGGGGGGAAATGCTGGGGGTTAATATTGGCCAAATTATATGGTTGCATTGTGTACACGTAGGAAGAAGTAACAACAAATCCCATAAATACGTACAACTATAATGTATGCTTTTAAAATGTGTGGGAAAAAATACAAGTTCCAGAAACCGAGCCAGTGGAGAACTCTTGCGGACTTTAGGGCTAAGCTCTCAAGCACAGTTCTGGCGCCACCTCGTGTCTAATGAGGGGCTCAGCAGTCCAACGAGGAAGGAAAAAACCCGCGTCAAGCAGAGGGCGGTCCTGGGAGGGGTCAGCTGACAGGTGTCCTTAACTTTTAAGGGCGTCGTGGGGAGCTGCAGCAGGGGGAGAGGAGGCCCAGGGCTGGCAGGTGTCCCTGAAAGTTTAAGGGCGTCGCGGGGAGCTGCAGCAGGGGGAGCGGAGGGCTGGTTCCTGAAGGAGGCCCTTATCTCCTGGTTAGGAAAAGGCGTCTGGCAGCTAAGTGACTCGATGGGAGGTGTTTGGAACAAAGCGGCGGTGGCAGCACTGCCCGGATGGCAACGTTAGCTCAGGTGCCCAAGGGGTCAGTGCCCCAGGTCTGTTCGCTGCCTGAATTCCTGGGTCAGACCCATGAAACCGCAGCCTCCTACCAGAATGGATGCTGGGCCTGGCTGATTTGTTGGTATCCTTGTCCCCGCTGCCTAGGGCAGAGCCTGGTAAATGACATTTTTTACTTCGCAATGGAAGAAGGGCGTTTTTGCACTCGCAAGTCTCCTGGTCACAGGCCACGCCCATCCCGCGGCTCCTCTGGGTTGGGCTCCACTCGGCTCCGCCCCTTCAGCCCTGCCCATTCTTTGGGCTCCGCTCAGCTCCGCCCCTTCAGCGTCGCCCATTCGCTGGGCTCCGCTCGGCTCCGCCCCTTCGGCACCACCCATTCGCTGGGCTGGCTCAGCCACATTCAGCCCCGCCCCACCAGCTCCGCCCATTCGCTGGGCTCCACTCGGCTCCGCCCCTTCGGCACCACCCATTCGCTGGGCTGGCTCAGCCACATTCAGCCCCGCCCCACCAGCTCCGCCCATTCGCTGGGCTCCACTCGGCTCCGCCCCTTCGGCACCACCCATTCGCTGGGCTGGCTCAGCCACATTCAGCCCCGCCCCACCAGCTCCGCCCATTCGCTGGGCTCCACTCGGTCCCCCGGGGCCGCGGACTCGCTCCGCCCTTCACTGCGGCTCCACTCGGCGCTGCTCAACTTCGTCGTCTCAGAGGCTCCGCGCACCTCCGAGCTCCACTAGGCGCGGCTCTGCAGCACCACGCCCACCGCACCCACTTGCTTCGCTGCACTCGGCCCACTTCGCTCC
>PVKS010023161.1:0-32735 GCA_004027875.1 Aplodontia rufa
CACTGTAAGAGCTGGAGTCCTGATGCAAAGTGAACACTGTTAAATCAATGTCAAGGCTATCGATATCTTAGCCACTCAATTGACGATGTTATTTCTCAGCATGAGACTGTCTGTGCTGGGCAGACTATGCCTAACATATTTAAAATCTCTACCTTCAATATACAAGTCTGATAGGGAAAGGAAGCATGGAAGTTTGGGGTGAAAGGTTAAATTTTTCACCAACTTTCCCACAAATGTCATGGATGCCACTGAAGCTAACATGTGTAAGGTGCTAATAAATGCCCAGAAGGGATAATTCAATGATCCTGGCAGTAATGCTGTGCTCAGAAATTCCTCCCTCTTTATTTCTTTAAATCACCAGTCCCTGATCCTGTCAACACCTTGTAACTGAAGAGATTTATCTTGGCAGCCTTCAATCAATATAATAGATACTGTGAGTACATGAATGGATCAAAACCCTGCATGATATTATTTCAAAATGTGATATCTTCTAAGGAAGGCAATTAGTAATAATAATAAAGGTTAGTTTTAGTAATAAATTCTAAAAAACTAATAAGCACCCCTCCATTTTTTCAAACCTTGATTCTATTTATCATCCATTGATTTTTCTACATAACTAAATATGTAAAATTTGATTCTTATACCAGTGCTAAAAAAATATAGGTAGCTATACATCTGATAGAGAGCGTATAAAAAGATTGCCTATTTGGGAGCACGGGAAAAAATGTTCTGTTTTTAAATTGGTGAATATTAATTATACCAAATAGTGGGGTTTATTTGGACCTATTCATACATTCATATTACATTAGTTGATCAATTTTTTTTAAAAGAGAAAGGATCAGATTTTTTAAAGAGAGAAGGACAGTGAGAGAGACAGAGAAAGAGAGAAACAACTTTATTTTGTTTTTCACATGGCCTTCATTACTCCAACACATAGTTGTGTACATGGTCCTGGGGTTTGAACCCGGGTCCTTGTGCTTGCCAGGCAAGCGCCAAAACCGCTGAGCCATTGCTCCAGCCCTAGCTGATCAATTTTACTGTACAGTACTTCCACTCCCTTCTTCTTTCCTCCTCTTTACCCATGATCTTTTTCCTTTACCCAATAGTGCTCTCTTCTACCTCCATGAAAGTTTTTTTCTTTCTTCCCTCGTGCTTGCACATTTGAGACCAAACACATGACACTCATCTTTCCAAGTCTGCCTTAGTATGCACTCCAATTTCATCCATTTTCCTGTAAATGACAAAATTTCATTCTTCTTTATGGCTGAATAAAACTCCATTATGTGTATGTATCAAATTCTCTTTATCTAGTCATTAGTACATACATAGGTTAATTTCATCACTTGGCTTCTGTAAATTGTACTGCAATAAACATGGGTATGCATATATCTCTAAATTAGGCTGACTTCAATTCTTTTGCATAAATTCCAAAGAGTGGATCATAGGGCACTTTGATTTCCACAGTGGCTTCACTTATTTACATTACCACCAAGAATGTATAAGAGATCCTTTTTTCCAGCATCCTCCTCAGTATTTATTGTTTTGTGAGTTTTTGACAATTGCCATTTTGACTGGAGTGAGATAGAATCTCATTGTAGTCTGATGTGCATTTCCCTGATGTTAAATAATTTTTCATTTTCTTGAGTATTTGCACTTCTGAGGAATATCTTTTAGCTCATTTGTCCATTTATTGAATGTGTTATATGTTTTTGGTGCTGATGTTCTGATTTCTTTATATATTCTGCATATTAACCCACTTTTATGGAGTAGCTGACAAAGAGGCTCTCCCATTCTGTAAGTTTTCTCTTCCCTTAGTTAATTGTTTCTTTAACTGTGCACAAGTATTTTAATTTGATGTCATCCTTTTATTGATTCCTAGAATTACCTCCTGAGCTATGGAATCCTATCAAAAAAGTTGTTACCTGTGTCGAAATGTTCAAGTGTTTCCTGTTTTCTTCAAGACGTTTCTGTATTTCTGGTCTTGTATCTAGGCCTGCAATCTATTTTGAACTTATTTTTGTGCAGTGTGAAAGATGGGAATTTAGTTTTATTCTTCTATGTATGGATACTCAGGAAAAAAAAGACTCAATATGTAGTAATTGTCAGTATGCAGAGAATAGAATAACTATAGCTTTGTTGTTTCAGAAAGCATATTTCCCTCATTGATTACTCACTGATTACTTCGGTGTGATTCAGATGAAAAGAACTGATGATATGCCATGGATTTTTAAAGTATGCTGTGAAGGTATTTTTTTATTGTCATTATAAGTGTAATTACTATTGCCTTCTATTTTATTAATCAGCTCAAAATTCAGCCACTTGGGATGTGATCACTTCTGAATGTGATGGCTCAATATTTGCTATGCCTATTTCTGCGTTAACTAACATGCAAAAAGAAATAAGAGTAAGAAAAATACAGAAGTCACCATGCTTATAGTGATCTGTAGGGCTCTGTGCAAGAGAAAAATCACCATATTGGACTCCATAATACTTCTCTCTCTTCCCCCTTCACATTTCGCGCCCTCTGAGCAAGGCGAGCTACGCGCCTGCGCTGGAGTGCTGCCTTCTCTCTTTCTCTTCGCATCTTCCCGGTTGATGATAGATGACGCCACCGGCATGATAGTCCCTCATTGGCTGAAATAAGCTAGCTTACCACTTCACTATTGGTCCCTTAGTAGCCTGCTCTCGCTATATCTACGGATGTGCATGAAGAATAAAGGGGGATAATTTCAAGCCGCCATTCACGTGTGAGTCCGAATTTCTTCCCCGGCCGCCGTTCGTCCTGTTTGGCTCCTTGCGAGCGGAGCGGCCCGGCTAACTGGGGTCGTCTCGCCTACTGTCTGCTCCGAAGCGCTTCGGGGAGCAACAGTGATCAGTTCCCAGGTTAAAGACCTGAAGTTAAATATTGTGTTGAGGTGTACTGATTGAGACTTAAGAGACTAAATTTTACTTACTAGTCCCTCTGCTCTGTCCATCCTCTTCTTCTCTCAACTACTTTGATATTGAAGTTATGGAATTTTCAGGGTGCTCAATGTTCAATCTTCTCCTCTTTATTGATTCTTAATATTCTGAAAAGTTAAACAAGAATAAGATAGGTATCAAAATGCCTGCTTTATATTTGGTAAACCTGGACAGAAGGAAGGGTAGCATCTGATGACCACATGGGGCTTTATAAGGCATGAAGTGATGGAGAGAAAGTGAAGGGGAGTGATCGGGCAGGTTGTGGGCATGGCAAGGAAACTGGTCCACACTCATGAACCAGTGAAGACAGCAAGAAAAATCAAGGATAGCGATACAATAAGAAACAAGCCAGGGAATAAGGACAAAAGTAAGGGCATGGTTTCCCTTTCCTATTTCCATCATTTTATTACAGCAGGTAATTTTAGCATAATATTGCTACCCATGGTTATTATTGCTAATATATTTAATATTTGATTATATTATTCTAGTTTTTATTTCAAAAGGCCTTTTTTCTCTCTCTCTCATTTCTACCCCTCTCTTTCCTTCTATCCCAGCCCTAGCACTTTCTCTCATTGCTTTTATTTCACAATCTTAAAGCCTTTTCCTTATACAGGTAAGATACTACTATAAAACAAATTTCAAACAAATGTCTAATACTTTAACATTTACAATGAGTCTATAAGCCTCAATCAGTGCTGATAGAAATGGTATAAATATCACTGTGGCTGGGGTAAAAAGATTCCTTTTGGAGCTAGAAAATCATCCGGGTACCATTAAAAAAAAGTGTGAGGAAAATAAAATTATTATGATTTATTTTTACATACTACTTCATCATTTTTTGAGCATTTTTTTAATGTGTTATCACCCATCAAATCAACTTTCAGCCATGTTTGATAATGATTTATCATTATTTCATGGAGTAAGAGACTAAGGATAGGAAGGATGCATTATTTTTTTCTAGTGAAGAAACCTATCCAGGCTTCTAAATCTGGCTCTCTGATTCCACATCCCTTCCTCTTTCCACTACAGCATGCGGAAGTCACTAGTGAAAAAGCACTCCATATGTCACACAACATGCCGTAAGATTGTCCAACTATTTTGAAGAAAATCTCCTAGAGAAATCAATGACCAGGAGAGAATTGCAGAAAGCAGATGGTGTCATCAGCACACTTCTGGTGCGGCATCTGCGGTTACTTCTGTGCCTCTAGATTGGATTGTACTTACACCAAAACAGCCAGTATGTGCAAAAGAAAAAAAAAATAGTAATAATAAAATAAGAACAAAACCCACAGTACAGACATATTACAGAACTGCTGATGTATATTTGCCATGGTGTATGTGTAACTATGTGCACACATGTGTGTGCAAACACACACTTGAGCTCAGCTGAGGCTTCCTGAAAGCTCAGTGAAAGCTGCAAAGCTTGGAGGCCCAGAGCCCAAAGGACCCCGAGAGACTCACCTAGTATCACAGTAATAGAGCTGCAGTGGAAAGCCCTACCTAATTACAGATGGCGCTCAAGGCAAATCCCATTAAGACAAGTTTTATGGGTTGGTTGAGGATTGGCTGTTAGAAATTACACCATTAGTACCCAGAGCCTGAAGTCAAACTGTACTGATCTCCAGACTTTCTGCAGCAAAGTAATAAATGAAAGTAAAACAAACAAAATCAAAAACCCCAAACCCCAAACCCCCAAACCACCGCATACACTTTTTCAACTCAAACTGAATTCCATTTTAAGAAAAATTCCTAAAATGAAAATTAAAATGCACACACACACATACAAATAGAAACCAGCAAATCTTTGGAGCTTTACTACAAAATACATTCACCTATTTTGTTTTTCCTATTTCGTTCTGGAAACAAGCTATAAATGCAGGTAATGTGAGGAGACTTTGCTTTCTCTTTGAAGCAATGTTCATATTACTGATGAGGACATGTGGTATAGATGTTGAACCCTCCACCAAACTTCCTCAGAGGAACGGATGTGGTCCATGAACTCTAGCGAATGGAACACCTCGATGCATATCACCACTTCCAAACATAAAAATGAAAAAAATACTTCTTTGTTTATTCCAATGATATCTCTAATCTTCAACTCCATGACATAATTTGTTTCTATTTCCTCGAAGCATTCTATAGCTCTTCCAAAGAGGTTGAACTTGTAAACTTGAACTTCAGGCTAAAATATACAGTACCCAGAGCCAAGGGTATAGCTTAGCATGGGAGTACACACTTAGTACATATGCGACTTTGGGTTAAATCCCTAGCACCATAAATAAATAAAATATGTAGTCACCAGTATTATACGGCAATCTCTAATAGTAGAAAGTGAAACCTATGTTTTATTCATCTGCTTACCTTTGTAATACAAGGGCTTGCAAAAACCAATTAACTCACTTTAAAAGTAAGAGCATACTGCATTACGGAAAACTGTAATGTTCATGTAAAATTTAGTATGGTAACACAGAACCAAACACAGGAAACATATTTAACTGCTTTAGTATTAAAGATGACTGTATTGGGGTTGGAGCAGTGGCTCAGCAGTTACAAGCTTGCCTGGCATGCACAGGGACATGTGTCTGAACCCTAGCACCACATACACAATGAAGTGTGGAAGCAATGAAAGCCACATGAAAAACTAAATAAAATTGATTCTCTTTCTCTCTCTCACTGTTCCTCTCTTTCTAAAAGAATAAAAAATGACTATATTGCATGCTTACTTTTTACAGAGCTTGCTTAATTTTTTTCAAGGTATAAGTTAAGGAACAGATGAAAGTAAATGAACAGAAAAAAATGTATGAACTTTGATGCGTATTTTTTAGTTCCTTGAATGGATTAATGGTCTCTCAGTTAGCCTGAAAAAAACTGAGAAGACATTGTGCTGGGCCATAATTTTTTTTTGTTTATCCAAAGAGAAGGTAAGTTGACTTCCTTACCGTACTGAGATAGAAAGGAATTCCATTGCACTAGAACCAATAGCTTCATCCTGTGCCCTGAAATTATTTAAGGCATGACTGCCTTTAAAATGCATGAACCCGTACTTGCCCTCAATGTTCCAGCCTTTGATCTTCCACCACTGATTGTTCCACATCATCAAAAATCCTCAAAGCTCCTCCATGAACAGTGGTCAGGCCCATAGGCATATTGCAGAATTTGATCTAGAAACCACAAAATTGAGTCTTTACATCCCAGACTCTAAGTCCTGCACTTGTTTAAACATATTCATAACACTTTAGAATGGCTTTTGCTGTTATCCAGTCAATTATACATGATACCCGTTTTAATGTTTTAAATGAGAGAACTGACAGTCAAAATAGAGAATTCCAATTAACACTGAATTTTTATTTTATCAATATTTTAAAGGATTTTAAGCATCAGATATGAAGTGTGATTCTAAAGTGTGACTTTCATCACAAACCCAAATTTCCACATCCACATGGCTCCTGTCCTTCTTTTCAACTCAATAAACATTTATTATGCAACTATTATATGTCGATGGAAAGCCATATAAATATTGGAAAAGGACATTCTCTGCCTTATAAGAGCATGAAATTTAAAAAGGCACAGAGGACACGTATTTTATAAAATAAGTCAGCTTATTTGAATCATTGCAGTGAAATTTCTCTTTAAGGATAAGATCTCTGAAATAAGTTGCATAGATAAATAAATTGTATTGCTTCCTGGTTAAAGGAGAGTTTGATCTTTGACATATCACTTGTCCCAGTTGTGGCAAAACCTACAGAGATAGCAGTGCTTTTCAATATAGGGATCACTGGGAAACCAGAAGTTACTAAATTTATAAACTGAGGAAGCATATGTCACAAACTAGGGAGCTGAATAATGTGTTCATTTGCTGCCTCTCAGATGGTTCATTAATCAGGATGCCATTGCTTGTAAGAGACAGAAACCTAGTAAACTAATGGAGACAAACAGGGAAATATATTGGCTCTTGAAATGTATGACAGCTGAAAAAACTAATCACAGGAAAGAAAGTAGCTCTAAGAATTAAGCTCTGCCATGAATTTTTTTCCATCTCATCTTTTGTCTGGAGTTTTCTCTGGCATTTGCTTCATTATTGCTCATACTTGACTTGTAAGAATCATGGATGTGTAATAGCACAAGGGTCTACATTTTAGTATTTTTATATTGGCAAGGCCTTTGTACATTTCTTAATCCCCTCATGTTTTAAATCCCAGGGAAGGAATTAAATTGCCTCACACTGGGACAAATCCCTATTTAAGAGTAAACCAACTCTGCTCATAATTCCAAAGGTGGTCATGTAGGGATCTGGTACTTCCTAAGGTGGTACTGTGTGGGTGTAGCAAAAAAAAAAGACTCCTCTAAAAGAGGGTAAGATAACCACTGATTAAAGACTCTAGAAAACCACTGCAAAAACCTGAGCATAAGTATTGCAAATGATTAATAATCATAAATGCAAATATCATAGATAAAAATCATCATAACTGTTACCTATTTATAATTTGAATGAAGAAGTAAATTAAGCAGGTATAATATATTCTGTTTTCATATATCATCTTGACACATTTTTCTGTGACTTTGCTTTTAGTCCTAGTGAAATCAGCAGGAAGTTTTGTGTTTATGTAAGTTTAGCTAACATTGGTTTTAGGGAATTTTAGGATGAGGAATGAATGCAGGTATTTATAATACAGTACCAGAGACTGAATGATTTACAATAAACAGAACATTTATTAATTCACAGTTCTGGAGTATGGGAAGTCCACAATCAAAGGACCAGCATCTGACAGGGCCCTCTTGCTGCATTATCCTATAGCAGAAGGGTGAAAAGAGGGTGAGAGAGAGAAAAAGCAAGGGGGAACCACACCCATCACTTTATAAAGAACCTACTCCTACAATATGAACCCACTGCAAATATGATACAATTAATCTTTTCATGAGTGAAGAGCCCTTCTGGCCTAAGAACCTCTCATTAGATCCACTTCCCAATAATGTTGCATTCGGATTAAGTTTCTAACACTTGCTTTTGGAGGGACTACATCCAAACCATAGTTTTCCAATCCTAGCACCCAAAATTTATATATTTATCATATGCAAAATATATTCCATCCCAGTACTCACAAAGTCTTATTCAAGCGCCAGAAGTTCAAAGTCCAGAGTCTCATTTAAATCAGATATGTTACCAACAACGTAATATTCATCCGCCAATAAATTTCCATCATTTTGTGAACCTGTGAAATCAAAACAAGTTATCTATTTCCTAAATACAGTAGTGAAATACACATAGGATTGACACAAATAAAGAACAATTTTTTTCTTGAAAACCTCATTATCATAATAGTTAGAACAACCTATATGAACTATAATTTGGTTCTATTTTACTTCATCAATCTACTCTTTAATAATAATGATGGTCTTTCATTAGAAAGAAGGAATCAAAGAAATAACATGTTTTATATAAAATTTATTGGATCTAGCATACTACTAATGCTAGTTTTGTAATAATATGGTACTAATGAAGATTGACCATGGTATAGCTTTTTTAAAAGAATTTTTCTTGTATGATTTTTTATTATAGCTTTATTTTATTTGTATTTAAAAGCAAGTGTGTTTGTTTGTTTTGGTAGTCCTGGGGATTGAATCTAGGGGCACTCTACTCTACTGAACCACACCCCCATCCCTTTTTATTTTATTTTGAGACAAGTTCTCACTAAGCTTATGAAGAGAGGCTGGAGCTAGAAATCTTCCTGCCTTATCCTCCTGAGTTGCTAGTATTATAGGTGTGCGCCATCAAGGTCAGCTAAAAGTAAATATTTTTAAGATCTTGGATAATTCTTTGTAAAAATACCATTTCATACATTCCACATTTTACTAATTCTTCCAAATATTGAATGAAAAATTTTATAATCTTAAAAAAGGAAGCAATTCGAATTCTCAAATTATGAAAGGTAAAAATAGAACAAACCCACTTACGATTAATAGTTCCCAAAAGAAGTGTCAGATTGACCTCATGTTTTTTTTTTTTTTCAAAGAGAGAGGCAAAGTGTGTGTGGGTGAGAGAGAGAGAGAATCAATTTTTATTTAGTTTCTCATATAGCTTTCCTTGCTCTGATACTTAGTTGTGTACGTGGGTGCTGAGGTTTAAACCCATGTACTCTGCATGCTGGGCAAGCGCTGTAACTGCTGAGCCACTGCTCCAGCCCCTGACCTTATGTTTATAATGATAGATGTCAGAAAAAAGCTCATAAAAATCAAGTTTTATCTTCAAAGTGTTTGTAAACTATTTAGTACTTTAAAAAGACACATATGAGGGCAAATACAACAAGTATATTGAATACCATTAGAAAAAGATGTTACTCTTTATAGAATATTGGCATTATAAATATTTGTGTAAGGCTTTCTCTACAAATCTATTATGAATGTAGGTAGTTTTGATATGACGGATATATGTATATTCTTTTTCTTTTTTTTTTAAAGAAAGAGGGGACAGTGAGAGAGAGAGAGAGAGAGAAGTAATGTTTATTTAGTTTTTCATGCCACTTTCATTCCTTGGACATTTTGTTGTATATGTGGTGCTGGGGTTTGAAATCGTGACCTTGCGCATGCCAGGCAAGCGCTGTACCTGCTTGAATCACTGCTCCAGCCCTGATATATGTATTTTTCAAAAAAAAAAAAAAAAATCAGAGAAAAATCAATAGCGCCTAATGGGAAAAAGAATTTGACTCATAACACCCCAAATTTTTGGTTAGAGATATTTAAGAAAAGACAAGAGGTCACTAAAAAGTCATAAACTTCTGCACGAAGTGAATGGTTAGGAAATACATGAATACTATTAAGAAAGACTTCTTCACTCTACTTGAGAAGGACTTGGAATTTTTGGATATGGATATCAAAAGGTCTATTAGTTTTCTATTGATATTTCACAAATCACTACAAATTTGGTACTTTAAAACAACACTCATTTTCTGTCTTGGAGTTCTATAGGTCAGGAGGCCAGGTGGAGCCCATGGGGCTCCTCTGCTAAGAATGTAAAATCAAAGTGTCGGCTGAGGCTGTGTTCTCTGTTAAAGCTCCAGGCTTCCTCCGAGGTCATTAAGATTATTGGTAGAATAAATTTTGCATTGCAGAACTGAGGCCATCAGCCACTCCCACCATGGGCGGTCCCGCAGCACGGCGGACGCCTATTCACAAATAGCAGGAAAACGTCTCCCTTTTCCTTCTCTGACATCTAGTCCTTCTTTTAAAGGGCTCAACTGATTAGGTGAGCCTCATTCTGAATAGTGTAGCTTTTAAATCAGTTGTCTTTGAATTTTCTTCACCTTCACCATACAATCTGTTATAAACATAGGCAAGATATTCCATCATCTCTGGCATGTTTTATTGTGTAGAAGCAAGTTTCAAACCTCTGGATTCAAGCACAGGGGCTAAGGCAAAGTAATAAGCCTTAGTAAGTCATCTTAGAAGTCTGCCTGAGATAGGAGCTTTCTAGCTTGTGAATTATTGTGAAGAGGTGAAGTACCGCTGCATGAAATTGAATGGAAGATTTTAACATGAGAGGTAGATCAATGGGGCCCATAACAAGTGTTGTGAACTGAGGTAGGTCATAGGTGGTTGATGTGTATATTTGATGTATTCCTGTGTGATACAACAATTCAGTTGGGTGCAGTTTTCTACATTCAGGTAGTGTTTTCTCACAGATAAAATCATGCATAAGAAAATGTGAATTTGTATTATACTCAAATTGTTCTCTAATATATTAGCAGTCTTGAAACTATTGTGCATTTTAAAACAATCGTTGCAGCAAAATTAACTATATGTATTTGTCTTTCTACCATCTTCAATGAACGTTGGCGTAGAGTTGAAGTTTAATAATATCTTTTGAATTGAATAGAATTGAAATAGATTTTGTAATTTGGGATAGATATGTGAATGGGATTTAGCTAAATCCATGAAGTCCTTGCTGAATTGCGTTCATGGCTCCGATGAGCCAAAGAAAAAGAGAAAAGGGACGGTATATCTTTTATCTTTGTAATCACATAGATCTCACAGGAACAAAAGGAGGAGAGTTGAGGAAAATATATGTTGTAAAGTTTTTATGATGCATATGAATGCCTGAGTTCTAATTTAAAGATTGTCATTGGGTATCTTTCCAGGGGACTTAGAAACAGCACATTACAGTGACACAGCAATATCGATGTTCATTGCAGCACAATTTACCATTGCTAGGCTATGGAAACAACCCTGGTGTCCCTCACAGGAAGAATGGATCCAAAAACTGTGGTACATTTATACCATGGAATATTACACAGCAATTAGAAACAATGACCTTGCAACCTTTGAGGGTAAATGGATGGCTATGGAAGAGATCATGATGAGTAAAATCAGCTTAACCCAGAGATCTAAGGGTCGATTGTCTCCACTCATAGGTGGAGGTGGGGACTAGACCCTGGACAGTGAGAAAGTTGGTCTAGAAACATGAGTTAAATCCAGATAAGATGTAGTGCTTTACAACCTAATACCTTTTTTTAGAGTTATAAAGGGAAAGGGAAGGGAGGGATAAGGGAGGGTAATTGGGGGGGCACTCCTGGGGATAATTGCAATATCCAGAATATATACACATTTTATACACATTTTATATTATTTTGTTAAAATTTTGTAAGGTTGTTCTAAAATAAAATAAAAATAAAAATAAACATTGTCACTATGATTTCTGTTATCTGTATTTTGCTTTGGTTTTAAGATATGTGTTTTAGAACGAGTGAGTTTTCCAAGTAGATGAGTTTCTATAATGGAACATTCAGAAAGATGTGAATAGGTTTTCTTTGTTTATCACAAGCTGTGTATAAAATGCTGTCCAGGTAATCAAATCTCCACTATAATTAGAACATTTCAGCATATCTCCCCAATATCTTACTCCATGGGTGGTGGAGAGATTATTAGAAATTTAAATGAAAACAAAGTATGAGAAACATTTTCAATCTGTACAAGAGCAATATGAAGGATGTATTTTGAATATGCCACCTTTTTAACTCTTTTAGGAATTTGGAAACAGCAATATGCCATTGTCTCTGAAAATAATGACTCCTGATCACATGTTTCATTCAAGTTAGCACCTGAATTACGGTTGAAATATCTAACAATACATAAAATATGAGTTTTCTTATTAGCCTTTGTGAAATGTAGTAAGAAAATAGCCTCAAGCAAAGATTAAGTTTGAGAATTTTGTGCAAAATACTAATGCAGTGCAATATGACAAAAGTCCAAACAAAATATAATTCCATAACTTTACAGGAAAAATTTCTTAGAATGCATAGTGTACACATATTGCTTAGAAGAAAGCTTTGTATTATATAGAAAAATGTAGGAAAAGAAATGCAGTAGCTAAAAAAGTACAAGTAAACATAAAAATAAAGTCATGTTTATCAGCTGTAGTAATAAAAGTGAAATTTTAAAAACTTTCTCAATGAAAGTCTGTGAATCCCCTAACTGGTTCAAAAATAAATAGCAACCAAATGCTATTTTCAAACACATATCTTAAAGCAAATGCCACTAAAAGATGACAGAGGTATGGATAAAGTTCCAGTAGACAAATAAAAGTCAGCGACAAATTAAATAACTTTAGATAAAATCTATTTCTGGTGTGTAAAATATGTGTGATTCTTTCCACAATGTTTAGATAGTGTCTACCAGAGCCAGAAAGGATGCTAAACGTTTCATCTGTCATGTCCTGGCAAAACATTTTGTAGTTTTATCAAAACCCCAGCTTGGCCTTACCCAGGTGTTGTGGCTACACTTTACCATCTTTGTGTTAGGTATTCATGTTTCTGCTATATTGGTCATAAGCTTTTCAGAAGAAGAAACTGTAATTAGGACCCATGCAATGTGCTAATTTAGACATGGAAAGTTTTCTTTGACAAGTATTGAGGAGTTCAACTCATGAAAGGATACCTTAAGTGACTGATTGGCAGTGTAATACTCTACTGGCTCATGCCCAGGCTCATGTAAAATTCCTGAATTTTTAAAAGTTTAGAGGCGAGGAAAAAAAATCAACTTTATAATATGAAATAATCAGTTACATAGTTACATTTGAGGGTTTGATAATATAATAGGATGACTCTTTTCTTCAATTCTCATAATGGCATTGTGGTTTTTGTTAAAGAAGGATTTTTAACCTTTACAGACTCTACAGATGCAAAGATAATGTAGCGTAGAGAACTTTGGGAGAAGAGGACAGCAGAGGAGATGCAACAATATTTTCCAGTGCTGAAAATTGTTGGAATTAAGTAAACGAATTAACATGATTCATTAATTACTCAACTTTTGTATATGTTTGAAATTTTCCATGAATTAAATAAAAAAGGTCCCACAGCCATGAGCACAGCCAACATCCTAATCTTAGTTTCTTTTATTTTGAGTATTCATCACCTTTTAAAAATATAAATTATTTAATTATAAATTTATATACTTTTTAACACTGGTTCTAACAAACAGCTTATAAACTTTCTGAAAATTTAACAATTGCTCTAGCAAGCTCATATAAGCTAGCTCCAGGACACCACTAGAATCAAAAGATTTTATAAACTCTAGATAAAATTTAACACAAAAGAAAATAAAATCAAAGAAAAAACTTGGAAATATAAATAGAGTCCAAATATATCCCCTTTTATCTCTGTTAGTACCTGAAATTGCAGTGGTATTGAAATATATTCAGTTCATTAATAAGTCAATTTATTCATTCTCTGAACATACTAACTCCTGCTTCATACTTTTGTGTTTTCCTTCTATGAGACATAATACTTAATACATAACACTATTGTGTTTCATGCAAGTGAAGTCAGTTTTAGGTAAATGAATAGTATCAAATATTTTTCAAAAATTCTTTCTTTAGACTTTATTGTATTTTAAATATTTCAGAATTTTTTTCTAACTGGGGCATGAAAATCACTCTAGCCTTTTCTGTCCTGTTTTCCTGCTGGCTTCCAGTATAGTTATATCATCATATCATGGCTTTGTATTTGTTGGTGTCAGAACTGCACACCACAAGAAAATATTCCTGAACAGATTCCTAAGATTTGTTCTGATTGGAGAGATTTAAACCACAGCTCACTTTGAAGCTGAGTAAAATATATCTTTCCAGTTTTATTGAGGTATAATTGACAAATAAAAGTTGTGTTTATTTAAGGTGTACAATATGATGTTTTGATATATATTTGCACTGAGAAATTATTAACATACCACTTGCCTATTTTTCCCTCAAAATTGTCAAGTCAACAAAAAAAAGTAAAGTCTGAGAAACTATCGTAGTGAAGAAGGAACTAAGGGGGGGCATAAGGACAAAATATAATGTTTCCATCATGGATAAAATCTAGGATCAGAGAAAAATGAACACAATGAGGAAACAATGGAAATCTGAACCAACAATGGACTTTAGCTCATAGCAATGAACCAAGACCAGCTTCTTGGATTGGACAAAGAATCAAAGTAAAGTTAGACAGTAAAAATGGGGAAAGCAAGGTGAGGGGCTTTTGGGAGCTTGGTACTTCCATTGCAACTTTTCCAGAAATACAAAACTACTCTAGAAGTTTAAAAAAAATATTAAAAGTGCAATAAATAGAGATTAGAAAAATGTTTTTAAAATAAATAAAACTTGGTAGAGATAAAGCCTAGAACAATGGTACATTAGCAAATGAAGTACAAGACAAAGGCCATTTTTGAGACTCTACCAATGGCTGGATGCTGGGCTGGGTGCTTCCTTTCACATACAAAACTTTATTCATTGCTGCCATGTTATTCTATATTTAGAATCACAAGAAAACATCTCTAAACCACAAACCACCTGCAAATATCTACCAGCCAAGTTTCTCAAATTAGAAGTATATCAAATTGACAAGTTTTGAATGTCATTAAGACTTCCATGGCACCAAATGTGAAAAGTTTGAAAATGAGTTCCTCTTGAGGTTATAAAATAAATTACTAAAATCTCAATGCCAATCTTTCACACAGTGCAGAACTTTAAGAATTCTATTGGAAAATGCAACTTTATTTCAAAACTAAATATTTAGACCTGTATATTATAAATGAGGTCTAAAATATAAAATTGTGCTGAAGGACTCAAGGTATTGGAGGAGATTTTGGAAAGTTAAGACTTAAAATAGCACATCTAAATTTTACATCAAAGTTTATTCTTTAGGGGAAATATTTTTATTTCTATTTAAAAAAAGAAAAATGCAGAATGGTTGTAAATTAACCATTTTCATTAAAGTTATAATGCCATTAATATCTTCTTCAGAGTGATTTTTATCAACTATAGACAAAGGTCCCACATTGTTTTTTTGAAAGAATTATATGGCACAATCTCATTGGAAAGTGTTCTAACTAGAATTAAGATTGAACATACAATATATTTAATTAAAGTTAATTATGTAAAACACTGAGGTAAATTGGTGGAAATAAAGAAGATTTCAAGAACATGTAAATGAAACCGTTTGTGGTGGTGCATGCCCATTATCCTAGAGATTTGAGAGGCTGAGGAAGTAGGATCACAAGTTCAAGGCTAGACGCAGTAATTTAGTGACACCCTCAGCAAATTAGCAATACTTGGTCTCAAAATCAAAATTAAAAAGGCCTATAGTGTTTAGCTCATTGGTAGAGACACACTGGGTGCAATCCAAGTACCTCCCCCAAATAAATAAATAAATGAGCAAAATATTATCAGAATTTTATTTGTTAGAAGTAGAAATGGGGATAGTGTAGGTACTTAATGTTGGACAGAAGACCAGAAAAAGACAGGAAAAGAAAGCAGCCTTTGTCTTATCTACATTCAGCCTAAGGATCCAATTTCATATATATATTCTTTAAAATTCACATATATGTAATGTGCATTACATATCATAATGGTTAAGGTCCATTTTACCAAACAAAAAAGAATATCAAAAGAAAATATTTTAAACAATAGTATTTATTAATATATTTCACATACAGAATTCTCAGGTAAGTAGTTAAGAAGAAATAAATCAAAAGTTTGTAAAAATCAAGGCCAGCTTCTTCAATTTCTCAGTCTTCACCATGATTATGGTTTGATTGTGAGGTGTCTCCCAAAAGCTCATGTGTGACCATTCCGAAGGGCGGAGGTGAAATGATGGGGTTAATTAGTGAGTTAATCCCCTGATAGGGATAACTGCCAAGTGAAGGCAGGTAGGGTGTGGCTGGAAATGGTGGGTCATTGGGGTGTGCCTATAAGATTTGTATTTTGTATTTGACATGGAGTTTCTTGCTCTGCTCCCTGGAGCCAAATCTTCCACCATGATGTTCAGCCTTGCTTTGAGCCCCCAAATACACTTTTCCTCCTTAATTTGTTCTTGTCAAGTCTTTTAGTCACAGCAGCAAAAATGTTGACTGAACATTCTGCTCTCATGTGTGCAGGAAAAGTTTAACTCAGAAGGCCTGCGTTGCTCAAGCCTGCTCACTCCCAAGAAGGGTTTAGCTTCAGGATTGGACTTTGATTGGCTCCAGGGAGATAACTCTGAGCCCTTGGAAGATTCTGCCTGGGTTTTCTTTTTAACCTTGTTGCTTTGCCTTGTGTATCTGAGGTAGTTGTTGGCCATGGGATTACAGTTTGGCCAGAGCATTTAAGGTAGCAGGGTGATTTATGGTGAATGCTTATTTTTGCTTTGTGGGGTTGAAGACTGAATTGCTCAGGTGAGTAAAGGAAGTGTAGCATGTCTAAGGACTACACCTCCCAAACTGCACCCTCCACACTGAGCGTTAAGGCTCTGCTGAGCTGCCCTAGTGGGCAACACCTTGCACGTGTCATACGTTGTTGTGGGGAGCTTTAGTGAGTCCATGCTACTCCACTGGGAGGATCAACCAGAAGCTTACATCTGTTTTCTCCTGAATTTAATCCATTGAATTCCAAATTTGCTCTCCTTTCTAGTTCATGATCCACCTGTTCTGTTCCTCATTTTCTTCTGGATGCTCTGTGTCCTTCTAGTGAGTGAGTCTTAGGAAGGTGGGCCCCCTGGCAAACATGATATCAGAAATATGAGGCAATAAGGTCACCATTCTTACTCATTCCTTCTTAGCACAGAGGGAAATCTTTCCTTGAATTACCAAGGAAGAATTCTTATTTTTCTTTTCTTTTCTTTCTTTCTTTTTTTTTTTTAAAGAGAGGGACAGTGAGAGAGACAGAGAAAGAGAGAAACAACTTTATTTAGTTTTTCACATGGCCTTAGTTGCTCCAACACTCAGCTGTGTCCGTGGTGCTGGGGTTTGAACCCGGGTCCTCGTGCTTGCCAGGCAAGCGCCGAAACCGCTGAGCCACCGCTCCAGCCCCGAATTCTCAATTTTCGTTGGTCACATCATGTCACAGGGCCACCATGATCTGCAACTGAGACTAAATTGAGCATGTAGCAGTTTTAGCTTTTATCACGTGAGGTAGGCTCTTTTTAAGGAAAATAAGGCAAGAGAATGGATGTTATCTAGGCCAATCAAGAGTGATGACATAGAGGGTTTCTATCTTTGTATTTTCACATTCTTCCTCTTTCCATTTTTTGACCTGTCTCACCTATTTTTTTTTCCTTTTAACTTTTGCATGGGAACAAGTCTCATGTTCTACATTTCTGTGGCTTATTTGGTAAGTCAAATATATTCCTAGACAAAAATTAAAACTGATGGACAAATGGGACTTAATGGTAAAAAATGAATTATAGCAAAGGGATATGATCCATGATGATACACAACTATACACTGAAAATTTAATCTAAATCTCAGTTGATGTAAAGATAATATTATTGTTTACACCTTCAGTAAAAACCCTTACCCATTAAATTAAAATTCTTGGCTGTTTTGCATTAGGATTTTAAGCCTTTTTCAAGGTACACAAGGAAGTTTCATAAATGGTTAGGAAGGGAGATAATTTTCATAAAAGTGGATTTCTTATGCATTGCTATGTTCTTGAAATTTTTAATATTCATTGTTTTGTTAACATGGCATTAGTATTATTCTGTGAAATGATGAACATGAAGCATTAACACTGGAAAACCAGCTAGTACCTTGAATTATCAAATGATGTGTTCATTCCTCTTTCTTAACCCATTGGGGGAAAAATATCATATTTTTGCTATTATAGTCAGGATTGATGGAAAAGCAACAGACAGAAAAGATTTGGAAGCATATTTTATTTCTTAGCACATGATTGCCTCCAAAAAATAAAAATAAAATGAGAGATGCATACCATAATTAAAATAATTGGAGAGAGGAGAATGAAGATAGAAGTAGAGCAGAGAATCAAAAGCAATGTGTACCTTGACACCTTGCCCCACCAAGAACACAAGAGTGGGCAGGACTAATAGGGGCATGATTACAAATAATCATGAACTAGAAAGGAGAGTAAATTTGGAATTCAATTTTATCATTTTTGATGGATGGTGCTCAGTAGCTTTGTATGAATGGGCACAAGGTGCTACATATACAATTTAGACCCCAAACATCTCCTTCAGTTTACTATGTAGGCAAAAGGTCTGGAGGAAGATTCAGTGATTTTTCATGATTCTGAGACAAAAAGAGCTTAGTAAAAAGAGTTAACTCACCCACTGCAGATTCAATGCATGTATCTCTGGCCATCACACAAGGCATTCTTGGGTGAAAGGTCAAGCTCATGTACTAGACTCACCAAAGTTGAAGCAACATATAGTCTAGGGGAACCATAGATTTGGGAGGGGAGAGGAAGGGATGATAGAGAGGGATCTAGGGAACACTCAACAATGCAGCTTACTCTTTACTGCCCCAAGAAGCCAAATAATACTTATGGAATCATTTAATTCTGGAAAATGCACAATATAAAGACATTTATATCTGTTATAGGGGAAACATAGAAGAGTCAAGAGACTGGGGTGTGGCTGATGTGGGAGTGATTCTGGATTTGGATCAGGGACATATCATATTGTTACTACATATGCATTTATGATCGGACAACAACACAACTCCTCAATAAAATATTTTAAAAAAAGAACAGTGCTGGAAATTGAGTGTCAAGGTAATATTTAAATTAGCTGTAATTTAGAAAGGGATCTGGGAACTTTGTTTATCACTGTTCCGCAAACTACAATACATGAACCAAATCAAGTCAACCTCCTGTATTTGTAAGTCAGGATTTAAGAGAATATAGACATGTTTATTAATTTGCATATTGTTGTGGTCACTTTCACACTGTAGTAGCAAAGTCTTAATTGTTGCAACAAGAACATGTGGCTTTCACAGTCTAAAATACTCATTACTTGGCCCTTTTAAGAAAAAAAATTGGGGAAAACCTGATCTACACCAGAAAAAATATGTTAACAAAAAGCCTCTATGTATGTCACGCTCTGATAAAAAGGAAGATGAATGCAAAACCTCAGATGTTATAAATGTCTTACTGTGATATTAGAGTCAATGAAGTGAACAAAAGAACTCAAGTATGGGGCTTTTATTTGAAATATGGCTTTATAAATATCTTAGCTGGAATTAGCAGGGACTTAAATTAACTAGAAATAACTAGATGAGTTTTCCTGCTAAGAAGCAGGTTGGGGTTCCCAGTGAGATATTAACGAAAGTTCTAGAAATATAGCTAAATTTTTGCACATTTGAGTTTTGTGGATTTAGATTTTTTAGGTCATGATATTTTTACCTCAAAACACTGTAGCTTTGAAATTAGTGAAGGAACAGTCACTTTTAACATTTAAATTGCTTGTTTGGCTATTTTAACTTGACACCAGGGCCTTCTGAATATATTTTGAATTCCAACTAAAGACGTTTTTCATTTTTTAAAAAGCTTTGATGTGACCAGATGTTAGCAAAGTTTCACTGTTTTTTATCTGACCATACTATTTTTTATAACTTTTGATCACATTATTCTACAACTATTATGGCTAAATTAGCATAATTCCTCATTTCATTTTATTATCTCCCTAGAATTTGTATTGCACATATATTATCTCTCCTGACCATCATTACTGCCATTGTTATTCTCAACCTTTGATTCCTGAAAAAATTTCTTCATTTGTCTGCAAGTACTCTTTGGGCTCTTCCAGTAATGAATCTGTGTCTTGCCACCAGATTGCCTTTAAAAATGCAAGAATTACTTTTTTTCCCCAATAAGCATTTCCTCAGTAAAATTAATTACTCATTATTTAAAATGTTCTACTTGCATGAAACTGATGTACTATTGAATTTTGATAAGGATATTTGAGAAATATTTCATAGTTTTCTTTCCTTTCCTTTTATAGTTTTTTATACAAAGAGAAAACATCAGAATGAATTCTTTATTTAAACTTTTTTCATATTTTATTTGAATTTATCATCTCCAAGAGTACACTTACCTACTACATGTTATATAAGTGGAGATGGAGGAGATGGTTTCCAGAAGGCATGGCCTGAGGGTCTGAGTGAGTCTTCTGTGTCCTAATAAAGGAAGAATGGAAAACAAAACATTCAGATTCACTTAAGTGACATTTACCCAAGTAAATTTACCCAATACCCTTACTTAACCATGAACTCTAGTAATGCCAGAAGGCTTAGCTTTGGAGGCTAAAAATAGCATTGAGGCCTGAGGTAGAAGGAAAAATATATCTTTGCCTGTTATTAAAAGTGTGTCTTGGGGGCTGGAGTGGTGGCTTAGCAGTCATGGTGCTTGCCTGGCATGCACAAGGACGTGAGTTCAAACCCCAGCACCATGCACACAATGAAGTGTCAGAGCAACCAAAGTAACATGAAAAACTAAATAAAATTGATCCCTCCCCCTTTATGGTCCCTCTCTCTTAAAAATAAAATAAAAGTGCACCTTGGATATTTTTCTGGAGCAATGGTCTAAACCTGCCTCAGTTTTACATAGGAAACTCTCAATGCTTTCAACTCTAATTGTTAGAATTAGATCCTGTTTTGCTATCATTTATACTTAAATGATGAAGTCAGGATATTCCCCATAGGTTCCAACCCATTAGCCTACCTGTTGTTCTCATTCCCTAAACTCCAAAGGGAGTTTATTCCAAAGGTTGATCTCTTATTCTCCCCACCAAACCCACTCCAAAACCATTATTTTTCTTGGGTATTATAAACTATATGTTGATTATCTCTACTTTTTGATTAAATTTTTAGAGTTTTAAGTTTTTATTTACTTATTTATTTGCTGATATTTTATGCTTTTTAATTATACATAACATTAGAATTCATTTCATATACTTATAAGACTGTGGGATACGATTTGTTCTAATTCAGTTCTTGGCACTTCCTCTTTCCTATTGCTCCTCCCTCCTCTGTTCCTTCCTTCTACTCTACTTACTTTTCTGTTATTTACTTATAGTTGTTTTATTTTTAATTAATGTCTAGTGCATATCCACGATGGTGAGATTCACTGTGGTATATTCATATATGTACATAGGAAAATTAGGTCAGATTCACTCCACTGTCTTTCTCTACACCATGTGTTCTCCTTTCCCATGATTCCCCTTCTCTATGCCAGTGATCTTTCTTCAATTTTTTTTTTTTAAATCTCCGCACCCTTATTTTGGATTATTTCTGCATGTCAGAGAAAAATTCAACCTTTGACTTTTGGGTTCTGGCTTATTTCACTTAGCATGATAGTCATCCATCTACCAGCAAATGCCATAATTTCCTTCTTTATGGTTGAGTAATAGTCCATTGTGTACGTACACCATATTCTTTTTCCATTCATCTATTGAAGGACACCTGGGTTAGTTCCATAACTTTTCTATTGTGAATTGTGCTGGTATAAATATTGAGGTGGCTATATCACTCTAGTATGCTGATTTAAATCTTTTGAATATTTACTAAGAAGTGGGTTATCTGGGTCATATGGCGGCTCCATTCCTAGTTTTTTTGAGGAATCTCTGCATTGTTTTCCAGAGTGGTTGCGCTGATTTGCAATACTGCCAACAATGTATGAGTGTACATTTTTTCCCTCACATCCTTGCCAACATTCACTGATAATCTATTGATAATTCTTGACAATCTCCACTCTAACTGGAATGACATGAAATCTCAATATAGTTTTAGTTTGCATTTCCCTAATTTGTAGAGATACTGAACATTTTTTTCATATATTTGTTGACCATTTGTATTTCTTCTTTTGAGAAGTGTGCGTTTAATTATTTTGCCCATTTATTGATATTTGTTTAGGGTTTTTTGTTTGTTTTGATGTTAAGCTTTTGGATGATTGCATGATACTTTTTTCCCCAGACCCAAGAAGTTACATTTATTTGCTATACTTCCTTGAGGATTGGAAGGTATATAACAGATATTAAGTCAAGTTACACAATAGTTTTCAACATCAATTAGAAGAGTATTATTCAGGTTTTATTTCATGCCTGTAAAATAAGTGAAATTTCCTTTTTCTTTTAGTAAACTCAAGTTGTTCTGCAATCTACAATCTTTGCTCTTTATTAATAAGTCTGACTGAAGCAAAGAGATAATAAAGAAACAAATATGATGGAAAGAAGATTAGTTAAACTTGGAAATAAATCTAATATTTATGGGTTAATGAATAGGTTTAAATTAAATAAATTAGACATGGAATTAATTAAAATTAAACACACTACTCTGAGCTTTCTAAAAATGAAAATAAAAATTTGGGGGATCACTGCAGAGTTATATATTAAAAGTGTAATTTTCTACCTTTCACTCTAACATACTGTTCATTTGTTTCAAGTTCACACATTGATGACATAATATCTTCAGTAAGAATTTAATAATCATGATTTAATTAAGATAAAATTTATTTTAACATGTAACAGAAAATATGGACTTGTTCAAGTTATTAGTGAAGATGTATAAAAACTACTATATACCAAAGCATGAAGCAAACCTGAAGGAAACTCTAAATATAATGAAAAATGGAAGGAAATCTAAATAATTCACAATGGAATTCATAAAACCATAATAGAAGATTAAAGAAATAAAAAGAAATCAATCTTTTTGCAAAGGAAATAAATAAAAATGGCATAGTCGCAGATATGAAGCAAATCAAATAAACAATCATACTGTATGTAATTCTTTACTAATATTTGAAATTATCAATATAATGAATGGTGTATCATGGGAATGTTAATTAAATTCAACAATAACACCATCCAGGAAACACTAATAAAATATAGTGGAGGTAGAAATGACTTCTTCACTATTGGTATCCGGAAGCGAAAAGAGAAAGAGGGAAAGGATCCGAATTCTCCATCAAGGGCACATCCCACCTGATCTGAACTCCTTCCATTAGGCCTCAACTCCTAAAAGTTCCACCACTTCCCAGTAGCACCAGACTGGTGTCCTGTCTTTCAGCATAAGGGCTTTGGGGAACCCGTTAGGATCCATATCATAATAGTGGCAAAAGTCTAGAGTAATGCTGTGAAGTGACAAAAGAAACAACTTGATATAGCTATTATTTTACACGTTTTCTAGTACTTTGAGTACATAAAAAATAATTGCTACAGGAACTGTGAATTTTGGGAAGTAGACAAAAAAGTTATTCTTATTTGTAGATCTAAATATTATAAAGCAGTGATTCTATGTCAGCAATAACCTTACAGAAACAATCCTTAAAAATAACATTCACCTTAGAAAAAAATATATATCAAACCAACTAATATGATTTACATGAAACTCTACAAAAAAGGAAAACATTGCTAAATTTTCCTGTTTCCAACATATAATATAGATCTCTTATAAAATTAATAAATACAACGAATATATTCCAAAGAAAAAAATGCATCAAGATCATAAATAAGCAAAGCTAATATATAAGGCATTGATATAAAGAAATGTTCAGTATGAATAGTACCACAGCTAACAAAATAAATTATTAGATTTTTAATTTGTGAAGATTAGACCTTACCATGAACATCAGTGTTTCCTAGGATAAGAAAATGCGGCTTTATGATCTCAAATATAAATTAGCATGAGCTTTCTGAATGACACTGTCCCTGTTTTAGTAATCTTGGAATTTTGCATCACCAATTACTTATAATTTTGCTCATATGAATTAATCCTAAGAAAATAATTAAGAGTAGACAAAATTTTATACCCACAAGGAATTCATCATAGCATTATTTATAATAGCTGAATAATGGAAAGAAACCTAACTGAAAAGAAAATTTATGCAATTTGTGCAGAAGTATATTTGACATGGAATTATAGTTTTGATAAAAGAAAAAAGTTTACAAAATTTTGCCCATAAATGTGGGTTTTTTTCTATTATATGCACATACCAAATTAAAAAGTCACATACTACCATTCAGTCTTTCTAGGGCATGGTTGATTACAAGCTACATGAACACAACAATCATCCTTTTCCTCCTTCTCCTCCTCCTCCTCCTCCTTGTTCTTTTTTTTCTTTCTGGTCTTTACTGAGTATGAATATTATATGTTATCAGGAAAAGTGAGAAACTCATTCCACATTTGCTACCCTTTCTTTTTCTCTCCCTTTTTTCCTCCTTCTTAATCTCTCTTTCTTCCTCATTACCTCTCCTCTCTGGCTTTCTGTTCTGTCTCCTATTTTCAATTTCTCCTCTTTGAATAACTATATCGAAGTTCCATAATGATCCATTCAAGGGCACAGTGATTCCTATCCCACTGCCATTAACTTCAACCATAGGAAAGCTTTAGTAAGCCTTAAGTACATATCTAAAGTTTTTGAAACTCTGGATAAGATTACAATAATGGAGATATGTTCACTGGTTTGATGTAATCATTTCTTTGAAAAGTATCTGTCACAGAATTTATTCTTGGTTCTCAAGGAAGCTTTTTTATTTTTCTTTTCAAGAAAACTTTAGTGAACTTAAAAAAATTGTGAAAATTCTACTAATTATGATTTAATTATGAGAAGGTATAATGAAAAGATCACTTTTTGATTCAGAGGCTTCACAGTGCATTTATCTATAAAAATTCTTGAAAGGATTTCCTTTACAAATTCAATACTTGAATGACTCCTCCTCTATGATTCAAGGGAAAATGCTTCTTTCTAAATGATTCCTTATTAAGTGAACTTATTCAAAAAAATTTTGCTCTTCAAGATTGTTTCATTGCATTACTGCAATCCATATTTTCTTTTGAATAAAGATACTTTATGTATACGAATTTATTACTCCATATCATAAAGATGGTTAGCATCCTAATACTATGTAGACTTTATGTAGAATGCACAAGAATGATCAGAAAAGAAAGAATGTGCCTAACAGAAAAATTAAAGTATATTCTAATGTAGGGAGATAAGTGAAATAAACAGGAATGAGAAAACAACAAGAGATCAACTAGCGTTTTAACCCACAGATGGCTTCACTTAAAGAGTGTTTCTGTGAATGAGTAGACCCTCCAGTATCTTTGTGGCTATTTCATCGCAAACACCTCTTCATAGACACAGAATTATTTTGTAGAGAGGTAAACAGAGTGTAATAATAGCTGTATATTTGATTAAATACACATAATCTATAAAAGGGGGATTCCATCAATCCATGAATAAGAGGAATTGGGAAATATTTGTTCCCTAATGATAGTACTACAAGAATGAAGTCTCTTCAAAGCACCTTTGATAAGCGTGTGGTTCTGGTGATTTTCACCATAACATTTCCTGGTGGGTAATTTTATACCTTATAGCAATTTTTTTAATGTACATGGTATTTAATATTGTCTTAGTTCATAAGATGTGCTAATGGTGTATGGAGTTCTAGAATGAGTTTCCTAATATCAAAATCAAGTTCTTTTCCACTGTGCCAATGACCTTCTAAGATTCTACTCAGATATGTGACGTTTGATCCTTTCAGGTTACTTAAGGTGTTATATACTCTCACAACTGTTTATATCGACACTATTGAGGTATGTATGATGTTTTGGTCCATCATATTTTTCACATCCATTGATTGACAGATTATTTTCCTTAATGAAAGTATTATTGAAATACACACACAATTATGAAACATAAGTCATGATGTAACACAAGTGTCAATTTAATCGGGAGGGTTCCATAACACTCCATTCATGATTTATTTATTTCTTGAGCAACAATCTCTGAATCAAATCTTATGCTGTTTATGTTTCTGTATCTTCTTAAGCAATACAGCAACTTGAACAATGAAGTTATACCTTTTATATAAGATAGCTAATTATGCAACAGAACTCCCCTGGTTTGCTCTCTACCATAATGTGCATGAGGTACAACCATAGAAAGTATCTGGCAGGAGCTGGAGTGGTGGCTCAGTGGTTATGGTGCTTGCTTGGCATGTGCAAGTACGTGAGTTCAAACCCCAGCACCACATAACCAACAAAGTCTCATAGCAATGGAGGGCACATGAAAAACTAAGTAAAAAATTTTCCTCTCTCTCTTTCTCTTTCTCACTGTCCCTCTCTCTTTAAAAAAAAAAGTATCTGGCAATTGAAGCACTGGTCTTTATCACCTAAATTTCCAGTAGGTATTCCCTCATTAAAATTCACTGTAGTAAAAAAAAAAAATCTATAGAAACAAAGCAGGGTTGGAAGAGACTTAGAAAGATGCAATGAATCATTTCTTTGCCCGAATGAGTCCTGTGGACAATGGACACAAAGGGCTACCTAATACCACGAAAACCACCATCTAGAGTTAGCTCCTTGACTTCATTCCATTGTTACAGCTTTTACATTCTGCCTTCTACTGAGATGAAGATAACACTTTCTTACATCAGTAAATTCACCCTGAGACTTGGACTCCTTCATGCAGTAGGACTAAGTTTTTTTTTTTCTTTAAAGAGAAAGGGATAGTGAGAGAGAGAAAAAGAGAGAGAGAGAGAATCAATATATTTAGTTTTCATGTGTCTTTCACTGTTCCAACACTTCGTTGGATATGTGGTGCTGGGTTTTGAATCCACGCCCTCATGCATGCCAGGCAAGCGCCATAACTGCTGAGCCAGCATTCTAGCCCAGGGACTAATGAAGGTACATTTTTGAGTGTTTTTTAAATCTTCATTTTATTACTTTTATTAGTTGAGAAAAATTTACTGAGGGTAACTCAAGCATTTTAAGTAAAATTACTTTCAATAAATTCTTAACTATATATCTTTATTTCATTTTTGTTCTATTAAATGTAAACTGATCTGTGAATTAATTTCTTCACCAAATGTTTTGAATAGACATATCATTATTAATTTTCTGATCCTTATTATATATCTTCATTTGTAATTCCACAAACAATAAAAATATTTATTTAATGCTCTCATGACATTAACAACGTAATCATGAATTTTTGAAAAGAATAGTAATTTATTTTCATTTCATAATCAATACTGGGATATTATTCTACAAGATGCTAAATGCTGAATAGTTGATAGTATATGGTCTTATAGATAGATATCCGTGGTCATCTCAATTTCATTTGTTTCTACCTAATAAATTTGGGCTAGCATTTTAAACCATGAACCTTAAGTTGTTTCCATATGTAAAATATGGTTTGTAAAACAATCTTGTATTGTGAACATGAAGATACAAAATACATGAAAATGCTTAATATTTGTTGATCTAAAATAAAATCTCATTTTCTTTTGTATTCTACTCTCCTTTCATGAAGACAGCATGCCAGGTTATCTCAAATCTGCTCAAATATTGCCTATTTTTATTCTTTTCTTATTTCTTCTAAATGATCATTTATTCCATATTTTCTATAAGCAAATAATTCTTCTTTTCTCATATGCTCTCCCCCAAGTGGTTTTCCTAAAAAAAAAAAAAAATGTTCTCAATAAATCATTAAAATTCCACTAGACAATTAGCTGACAGTTTTTTTTTTAAGAGAGAGAGTGAGAGAGAGAAACAGAGAGAATCAATTTTATTTAGTTTTTCATGTGGCCTTCATTGCTATAACACTTAGTTGAGTACTTGGTGCTGTGGTTTAAATCCGGGTCCTTAGGCATGGAACCCGGGTTCTTGTGCATGCCAGGCAAGCACCGTAACCACTGAGCAATCACTCCAACCCTAAGTGATATTTCTTAATGGAAAGTTAGGAAATTCTGCTAAGCAAACTCCAACCATTCAATTAAAGACAATGCTGCTCTGCCCAAAGAGCAATTGTAATAGAGAAGGAGCACTGGCCTTGGAGGTTTGTATCTGAATCCTAACATTAGCAGGCTGTGTCTACCCAGATAAAGAACTCCAATCCTCTTCATTTCAGTTCTTATAAGTAGGTAGGAAATAGACCTACTACTAGCATTGCTGCAAGGATTAACTGAGATGGAATGTGGAGTACATGGCATTTAACATTTTCACTAAGTTTAATTAATATATTTGAAGGATAATCACTATCGTTGCTGACACATTTAACAGATACTTTTTACATTTTAAAACATTTGAGTTATCAGTGAATGTGCATTATTTAATAAGAGATTCCATTATAATAGAAAAAATTATGTAACTGAGAAATGAAACTTACCACATTTTCTTACCATGACCTTTCTGTGATCAACCTGTTAGTAATTGAATCCATAAACATTTAAAATATAGAAGTATCATTATTGTTATTTCTATGTAATGAAAATTATTTATAGATGTTTCTGTTTTTGATTCATTCTACTTATAAGAATATCATCTTATTCAGAGTGACACACAGTCCTCATTTCTCTAGGCAACAATGTCATCAACAAACATTATCAAGTTTAGGTGAAATAAGATTTTGTGATTTGAATGAAATCTTGATGAAAGATAAGTGAAATAGTTCAACATACACTAATGAGCTGAGAAACTGTGGAATATGATCTTCAGTTAACAATTACATTACCCTTGACCCATCCAGTGTTTTAGTTTATTATAGAAAAAGTCAATCAGGGTCCCTGGAAATAGAACTAATTATGAGATATTAAAAAATGGTAAGAACTCAAATGAACATGATAATATTTTCAAAAACTCTTTTTAAGTGCGCCTGGGAAATCTGTCAATTTGGGTCTATCTCATGTACAATTCAATAGAGTATTTCAAAACTAGGGCAGTTTGATTCTAGGTAAGTATTCCGTTGAAAAATAGAGTGGTGGTATGTATCAAAACTTAATACAGAAAATAAGTTGAAGTAAAACTGAAAACCGGCAGCTTATTAACTGACCCAAAATCTCATCTAAGACGCCTTCCTTGTGTTATCCTTAGGAACCCCACTTAAGCCCTCTTCCTAGGAGACTCCTATTCTTACCTACATCTTTCATATCCACCTCGATATTCCAAACGTTCAAGTTCCTTCTAGGTCATCAAGCCATATTCTTTTCTTCAAAAACCCTTGCTTAATGAGAAGTGATTTAATATATAAACTTTCTAAAGCAGGAATGTGGACTACTGCTAAAAATACAATGCTTCAAACATGATTGAATAGGGGCTGGTTAATTAATCAGAAATAAGCCAGGTTATTTAATTTTATGCAAGGTTGATTAATAAGGGAGAAATATAGTTTACTTCTGGCCTATGTATAATAAAGCAGGTAGGAACAGTAATACTTGGGTATAACCAACGTTAGAAGTTAGTGTGTTTTTTTAAAGACTTGGAGATTGACCTACAATTTTTTTCAGTCAGGTTATTTTGTCTTAGATAAGATCTATACTTTTGCTGTTTTTCCATATAAATAAAAAAATCCTTTGCATTCTGGGAAGATTTTCTTTAATTGTCTTGCTTTTTTTATGGACAGAATAAATGCACACCAAAGAAGCATATATCTTAATCTTGAAACGTATATCATTTAGGTTACATGGCCAAGGAATTATGATTGCATATGGGATTCAGATTGCTAATCACTATAATAAAGAGACAGTTCTAGATTTTTCATGTGGGCTCAATGTAATCACAAGGGTCCTTCTAAATGGAAGTGGGAGGAAGAAGAAAAACAGTTATATGTGACTATGGAATAATTTTTAGAGAGATATAATGTTGACTTTGAAAATGAAGGGGCCATCGGCCAAAAATGCAAGAGATACAGGCAGACTCTGAAAGCCAGAAAAGCAAAGAAAATGCATTCCACCCTAGAGCGTCCAGACAGGAGCAAAGCATTGCTGAGATCTTAATTTTAGCCCAGTAATAAGATCAATGCCTAACTTTCAAACTACAAAGCTGTAAAATAACAAATTCGTGTTGTTGTAAGCTGATAAGTTTGTGACTGTTTTTATTTTTTATTTGTTCAATATAGTCTTACATATTGGAGGGAATAGTTGTTACATAATCATGCATACATGGATATTGATGAATTAAGTTGCTGCCTATCCTAGACCACAATCTCCCTGCTTTGACCACTCCTCGCTCTCATGACTCCTTTGCATTACCTCCATGTTATAGACAGAAATAAGCATATATATGTGTATTAATTTTGAAATTTCTGAATTTCTCTGCCTGCCTGTGTATAGTATGTTTCTCATGGGAGTCAAGAGTTCCAGTTGCATTGATAACCACTCTAACCCCTCCCTCCACTCCCCCATCTTCATAGTTATGGTTCCCCCATAACTATATGTGAAAATTCACCTATGTTGAAATTATTATTTAAGCTTAGCTAACTTTCATAATGTCTTAGATTTTACTCTAGAGAGAGAAAACATTTGGCCCTTAAGTCTCTAAGTTTGGGATATTTCACTCAGCATAATTTTTTCCATCTCAATCCATGTACCTGTAAATGCCATAATATTGTTTTCTCTAATAACAGAGTAGAAACATATTGTATATATTTGTATACACACACACACACACACACATATATGCACACACAATTGTTTTCTCTAATAGCAAGTAGAAATCCATGGTGTGTGTATATAGATGTGTGTGTATGTATATATACTACAGCTTTTGAATCCACTCATCCAGACAGGGACATCTGGGTTGGTTCCATAGTTTAGCTATTTGTAAATTGAGCTGCTATGAACATTGATTTTGCTGTGTCTCTATAATATGCTGACTCTAGGTCTTTTAGGAAAATACCAGGAGTAAGTGAGATAGCTGGGTCATAGGGTGGATAGAACCCTAGGGGTTTTTTTTTTTTTTAAGAGAGGAACAGTGAGAAAGAGGAGAAAGAGAGAGAAAGAGAGAATCAGTCCCCAACCATAGTTTTTTGAGGAGTCTCCACACTGCTTTACAGAGTGTCTGTACAAGCTTGCAGTCCCACCAACAGTGTGATAGTGTTCCTTTATTCCCACTACCCCTCTAACGCCTGTTACTGTTTGTATTCTTTGTTTTTGCCACTCTAACTGGAAAGAGATGGCATGTCAGTGAAGTTTTGATTTGCATTTCTCTGATTGCTAGTGATGTAGAACATTTTCTCATGTGTTTATTGTATATACTAATTTCTAATTCTTTGATCCATTTTGATTTGATTTTTGTGCAGGGTGAGAGATAAGGATCTCATTTCAGTGGTCTGCATATCAATGTCCAGTTTGTCAACACCATTTGTTGAACAGGCTGTCTTTCCTTCACATTATATTTTTGCCCCCTTTGTCAAATACCAGATGGTTAAAGAAGTGTGGGTTTGTCCTGGCATCTCCTATTCTGTTCCATTGGCCTTCAGGTATGTTTTCATACCAATACCACACTGTTTTTGTTACTATTGCCCTATAGTATAATTTCAGGTCAGGTATTGTGACACCTCCTGCTTCCTCATTTTTGCTTAATGTTTTGGCTATTCTGGGTTTCCCATTATTCCAAATGAATTTGAGAATTGCTTTTTCTATATCCATGAAGAATGTTATTGGTATCTTGATGGTGATTGCATTGAATCGGTACAGGGCTTTCAGAAGAATGGTCATTTTAATTATAATGATTCTGCCTAACCATGAGCATGGAATGTTTTTCCATCTACTCAGGTCTTCAATTTATTTTTTTAATGTTTGATAGTTTTCATTGAGTGATACTTTGTATCATTTGGTAGATTAATGCCCAAATATTTTATTGTTTTTGAGGTTATTTTGAGTGGACAGATTTCATGATTTCTCTTTGGTGGAATTGCTGCTGGAGAATAGGGAAGCTGGGGATTTATGATTATTGATCTTGTAACCAGCCACTTTGCTAAATTCATTTATTAACTCTAGTAGGCTGCTTATTGAGCTTTTTGGGTCTACAAGGTAACAGGACCATGTCATCAGCAAAAAGGGATAGCTTGACTTCCTCTTTTCCTATTCAAATTCCTTTGATTTCCTTCTCTTGTCTGATTTCTCTGGCTAGGTATTAGAAGGCTATAGTGAATAAGAGTGGTGATTGTGGACAGCCTTGTCTTGTTCCTGAATTCAGTGGGAATGTTTTCAGTCTTTCTCCATTAAGCATAATGCTGGCTATGGGTTTGTCATAAATGGCTCTTACAAAATTAAAGTATCTTTCTTTGATCCCTATCTTCTCCACGGTTTTGAGCAAAAATGGGTATTGATTTTTATTGACGGCCTTTTCTGCACCAATTGAGTTGATCATATGATTTCTATCTTTAATTGTGCTTAAGTGGTGAATTATATATATATAGATTTGTATATGTTGAACCAGCCCTGAATTCCTGGAATGAAGCCAACTTGATTGTGGTCTTTTTGATGTGTTCTGGATGTAGTTTGCTGGGATTTTATTGAGGATTTTTTCGTCTATATTCATCATGGAAATTGGTCTGTAGTTTTCTTTTCTTAATTTAACTTTGTTGGGTTTTGGTATCAGGGTTATATTTGCCTCATAAAAAGTATTTGGGAGGATTCTATTTCCTTCAATTTCATGGAATAGCTTACTAAGGAGAGGTATTAATTATTCTGTAAATTTCTAGTAGAACTCTGCTGAGAATCCATCATGTCATGGGCTTTGTTTTTGGGTGGGGG